>JARHVA010010315.1:112500-125000 GCA_037957365.1 Torreya grandis | reverse complement strand
AAAATATAAAAGACACATGGTAGAAATAACTAGGCTAATACTAGATAGTGTGTGACAATATATGCCAATAAGTTATATGATGAAGTGGATGATTATCAAAGTGAATATCAGCACACTATGATTGAGATGAAAAGTAAGATCAATGGTATGCTAGTATCAATATTATTTAACCTTATATATTTTGATTCTTTCATTCCCCATTATTGGTATAACATTGAAAAGTGGTTAAAATTATACCATCAAACACATGAGATTTTGAGATGGCTACTGACACTAAGAATCTTGTCAATTCCTTAGTTCATTATTTTTATTATATTTAGGATTGTTGATTACCATTATAGACCTAAAAATTTAAACCTTGGGATTGAACAATTTAATTTTAGGTATGGATTGGCTAGAGGTCCACAAGGATTATATATATATATATATATATAAATATCTAAAGATAATGTTGTATAGTGATGATATGGGTATAAATATGGTTATCTTTAGATTTTAGAGACCAATTTACTTTTGAATTATTTATACCATAAAATTTAGGAAAAACATATGCAATGTTTTCCAGTTTTATACTATTAGGGTGTGTGATAGATCTAAGGATGACCATGCTGAAAATACCTTGGATTCCCACCCCATATTGTGCGATTTTACCAATGTTTTTTGCTAATGAGTTTCCTTGCATGACCACATGAGATATATTAAATTAAACTTTTACCTTATACTAGGTGATTATAAAATATCCAGTAATCCATATAGGGTTACTATGTTTAAGCTAAGTATCTCAATATTATTCTACAATATCTTTTTGATAATTTCAATATTCATTGACTTGTGCATATTTATGGTGTATCTTTGATATTCATTAATAATAAGGATTACTCTCTCCTATTATGCATTTATTAGTGGTAGTTATACAATGTGACTATTAGAAAATAATATATTTTTCTCCATTTTCATTATTTATTTGATAAATTGAAAGGATACAATGTTTTTTATAAGATTAATCTCATGTTAAGTTATAATTAATTGAGGATAACATATGTAGATATCCACAACACTACTTTGATGACAAGTTATAACCAATATCATTTAATTATGTTACCTTTTTGGTTAACCAATGCCTTAAAAGTATTCATGAGCATTATGAATGGTGTGTTCCTATATTAGATTGATTCATTTGTATTAATGTTCCTTGATAATATCTTCATTTATATTGAACAATTGAGGAAAATGAAAAACACTTAAAAGGGGGTTTTTAGTGTCTTTAAGAGCACCAAATTTACAATAGTTTGTACAAATTTGCTTCCTTTCAAAATAAGATTTAGTAATTGTGCAAAGTTATTTATATAAATGAAATCATAATATACCCATCTAATATACATTGTATTATAGAGTGGATATCACCTACTTTAGTGATCAAGGTGTACAATTTAATGGGGTTAATAAGATATTATTGGAAGTCCAATTATGAATTCTCTTGAATAACTCATCCCATGAATTCCATTCAAAGTAAAGTTGATAATTTTATGTATAAAGAGGAGTATCATACAACCTTTAAAATTTAGAAGTGCCTCACTAATGCATAACTCATCCTTAATATTTTTTGATCTATTGTAGGACATTTTGGTTTGTGTTGACACCTATAAGAAGGCTATTTACATTATTCTCATACAATATGGTATGGTGGTGTCTTATTATTCACATAAGTTCAAAGAGTATGAGCTTAGATATCTGACCCATGATTTTTAGTTTGTCAAAAAAAATCATGCTTTTTTATAATGTCACCATTTTCTAATACATAGAATTTTTGTTTTGAGGACTGCCAACTTAAGCCTTTAACACATCTTTTCTTAGATTTATCTCAACACCCATCAATGGAATTGAATGGAGTTCATATGTGAGTACAAGTTTAAATAAAATATAGGTATAAATTCCCTTAGTATGAGGTTCAAACAACAAGTTACAATGATAATTATGACTAATTTGAGGGGTTACATTATTTAGTGGTTTTAAGAAAATAAGTTGTGTCAAGATGTGAGGTAGAATTTGGACTCTTAGTGGGCCCTAGTGGTAAAATTTATAGGTTATTTTCTTGAATCTACTTATATCTATGGTATTTTAATTATTTGTGTCATTTGATCTTTTTTAAATCCTATAATGTCCCTTGTTTAGGCCATGTAGGGATGAGAAAGATTCACACTAAGATTATCAAGTTATATATTTGGCTTATTTACATATATTAAAACACAAACACATGTATGCATGTATATGTATCTACATATAGACATATACATATACATATATATAGACATAGACATACATATACATAAACAAACAAACACGCACGCGCACGCGCATGCGCACGCACACACACACACACACACATCTGTATGTATGTATATTTATATATAAAAATATATGCATGTATGTAAATTTATATATAAAATATGTATGTATGCATGTTTATATATAAATATACATACATACACATATTTTATTTATAAATGTATATACATGCATATATTTTAGTATATAAATATGCATACATACATACATAAATACATATAGATGTGTGTGTGTGTGTGTGTGTGTGTGTGTGTGTGTGTGTGTGTGTGTGTGTGTGTGTGTGTGCGCGCGTGAGTGCGTGTGTACACGTGTGCATGTGTACGTGCATGTGCATGTGTGTGTTGTTAGGAAAAGTATCCAAAGTGTGCAAAAAAATAATGCATAATTATTTAAGTTACTAAAATAATAGACAAAAATAAAACATTACATAAGATATACATGGAAATATTTAAATGTGAAAGAAAAAACCATAGGGCAATGGAAACTTGAAGACTTATATTAATATCAATAACTCCTCTACAAACAACTTCCTCAAGCAACTACTTTACAATGCTTACATATAAAGCATATACAAAGCCAAGATTAATAACTTGCTTTGAATCATCCAAGGATACAAAATACAAAAGTATTATCATGCATTTATATCATTTAAAAGAGATAAGAGAGTTGAGAGAGAGAATCTTCATGAGGCCAAAAAATATACCATACTCATGGGTGCATAGTTCTCAATAGTGTAGTGTTTGTCTCTACATGTGATAATTTTATCTTTGTTTTCCACCTAACCGCTAAAATAAAAATATGTTAAATCATATTTTGACTTTAGACAAATAGTTGAATCATGGATCCTCCATAGAATTGCACCTCAAATCTACTCATGCCAATCACACCTACCCATGTTCTTTAGTCGAGTAATGTATCCCACATCCCACCTCAGCATGAATAGTAACTACCACCTCACCATAGTGAATAGTAAATACCACCTCATCACATGAATAGTGATTGCCTCCTCATCACATGAATAGTGTCTACCACCTCATCACCATGAATAGTGACTTCACAACCTAACATCTCCCTCTTGAAGTAAATATTCAAGATTTAATTCACTTGAGTATTATACCATCTAGCTACCTTCATTTCATAATTATTACTGCA
This sequence comes from Torreya grandis, assembly GCA_037957365.1. NCBI lineage: Eukaryota > Viridiplantae > Streptophyta > Pinopsida > Cupressales > Taxaceae > Torreya > Torreya grandis. Next base: position 121,502 of record JARHVA010010315.1, on the reverse strand, counting down.
TCACAACATCAACAAGCCTATATAAGTTTTGCACTACTCAAACTTCTTTACCCAGAGTGGATTTGCCAACATGTTTATGGTATTTTATTTAGTGTCAATTTCCTTCAAAATGATTCTACCATCCTCATGCATGTCCCTAATGAAGTGGTACTTGATGTCAATATATTTTGTGTGACAAAGAAATACTACATTATTCACCATGTGAATTTCACTTTGACTATCATAATGTAAAGTAATCTTATCCTACATTTCTATAAAGTTAACAATTGGTTGATATAGCCATATTGTCACTTTGTAACCTTTAGTTTTAACTAGTGGTTGATAAATCCACCACTAGTTATAATTTATAATCCCAACTCATATCTCCACTAGCCTGAGTAAAATAATATCATGGAGTGGAATTTTATCCATCTCTTTCAACACCAAAATCTAAATCTACAAATCCTTTTATTTATAAATATGATCCTTCATAGTAGATTGCAACATATGAAGTGCCTCTCAAATATCTGAATAACAACTTCACCTTAGACTAATGATCCTTTCCAATATTTTCCATGAGCCAAATAATAATTCCCATAACTTAAGAAATATCTAGTCTAGTATACACCATGGTGTACACGAGGCTTCCTATTACTGATGAATACTATACATGAGAAATACATATCATCTCATGTTTTGTTCTAGGACATTGGTCAAAATATAAATCAAAATGTGTAGGAAGTGGGGTACTATCTGGTTTTACATTCTACATATTGAACCATTATAAAATCTTCTCAACATATTTTCTATGAGACAATCATATCTTCCTTGTATATATTCATCCCTAAGATTTGGTTTGATGCTCCTAAATCCTTCATCTAAAATTTCCTATCGAACTAAGCCTTTATATCATTGATTTTATTCATGTTGGGATCCACAACTATCATATCATCAACATAAAGTATCAATATATGGTATATACAATGATCATCTTTACTTATGATAAAACCTTGGCTCTTCATGAGGGTGTAAAACTTTTTTTACCATATACTTTGAACCTATTTCAAACATTAAAAATATTTATTTAATATTAAAACCAACTACTCTTTGCCTCTTTTGTCCTAGCCCTCAGGATGATCCATATAAATATCCTCCTTGAGATCACCATGTATGGATGTTATTTTTACATAAATATTCTACAAGTGAAAGTAACACTTTGATAGAAGTTAAATTCATAAAAGGAGAGAATATTTCATTGAAGTCAATACCTAACTTCTACACATATCCTTTTACAACCAAATGAGCCTTATAATACTCCAAGAACCCATCACTATTCTTCTTAAATTCATACACCCACTTATTACCAACACTTTTCATTCTAGTATGAGATGTAAAACCTCTCATGTTTCATTATTATTAATATCTCTCATTTCCTTCTCTATTTCTTTCTTCCATTTTTATGCATTCTTAGATTCTTTAGCTTCCTAAAATAAACTATGTTCACCCTCATCAGTTAACAAAGCAAAAGAGGACTGAAAAATAGGAGTATACCTCTATGGAACCTTATTGGTATGTATTAATCTTATTATATATGTTTATTATTATTAGTTCTATACATGTTGATCATAATCTTCAACATGATTATTTTCATATTTTTCCTCAACTACTTCAACAGGTAAAATTCTAGGTTATTGTATCTCCTTTGCATCAATTTTTCATTGAATGTAACTTATTGACTAACAATTATCTTGTGGTAAATAGGATCCCACAATATTTACCCTTTAATTATTTCACCATATCTAAGAAACACACGTTTCCTTGATTTAAAATTAAGCTTAGACCTCTTTTATTTAGGCACATTAGTAAATGCTTCATAGCTAAATATATGTAAATCAAAATAATCACCTCATTTACCATACCAAACTTCCTCTAAAGTTCTTCCCTTTAACACAAACATAATTGACCTATTAATAATATAATCATTATTACTAATAGCCTCTATTTGAAATCCATTATCTAGCTTAGATGTACTCAACATGCTTCTTTGATGCTCCATCATAGTGTGCTTCATCTGCTCAACTACTCAATTCTATTGTGGAGTATAAGGGATAGTATTTTAATGTTTAATTCCTTCCTACATAAAATTTTTATTTAAATCCATAGATCAATATTCTCCTTTTTTATCTGACCTAAGGCATATAATACATTTACACAAATGTTTCTCTATTCATGCCTTAAATTTATGAAAATTTTCTTATTTCTTCTTCAAAAAATACACCCACACTCTTTTATAATAATCATGTATAATTGTTAGAAAATAATTTATACCATTTATATACTTAACAGAGGCTAGTCCAAAAATATATGAATGGATAAACTAGAAGAAAACAAAACTTTTTACTTGTGCTTGTAGTAAACTCAAGTCTCTTATGTTTACCAGAGATACAATGCTCACAAAAGTCTAAATTACAAGAATAATTCTATCCAACATACCTCATTCATGAAAAATATTCAAACCATTATTACTCATGTATCTAAGGAATTGATGCCATAACATTATATCATCTTGAACATTATCTAAAGTTGTTACTATTGTAGTATTTTCACTAAATATCTGCACATATGATATAAATAGCTATATGATTCCCCTTTTTCTACCACTAGGTATTATTTATAAATTATGCATTAACCTTTCCCAAAGGTACAAGAATACCCTAATTCATCTATCATCTAGATGAAAATCATATTTTTTCTCAAATCAGGAACATGATGTACATCCTTCTAAACTCTTATCCTTTGGTCATCTGGCTTGATCCTTATATCCAATTTTCCCAAAATATCTAATGGATGATTATCACCCAAATAGAGAGACCCTCCACTACATGGTTAAATCCAACAAACCAATCTCTATGTCAAGACATGTAAAAATATGCACCTACATCTAACACCTAGGCATTGGAAAGTTATGGTTATTATAGAGGTATAAATATTCATGTATATGTGTTTCCTCTAAATCTATTGCGATAGCTTCAACTAAAAGTGGATTCTCATTTCCATCCCTCATTTTTTTTTTTAGTTTCCAATAATTATAAAAAATCTTAAATGTATATATGCAAGATTCACATAGGAGATATTGAAGTTTAAATGAGTATAAAATCATAACATAAGGAGCACAAATCAATTGAACAATGTTACACAAAGATTAGGTGTGAAAACCTCCAATGGAGGTAAAAAACCCATAGTGATTATTCAATGTAGAAACAATTCCCCAATACATAAAATCTTCTTAATCTCACTCCTTATCAAATAGCTTCTTCACACAAGCTATTCTTAGACAAGTATTTTCCATATGTAATTACACTATTATTCACAAAAGCTTGTGAGAAATAATAATAACCATGTTTGAGATGTGAATTTACAATAGGGTAAACCCTATTTATAATATTCATGAGGGGAGGTGACTATTGTAACCAATGGTCCCATATTTTCCCTGATGAATATTTAATTACATTGATAATTATTAAACAAATATAATTTAATTATTTATTTTCATGAGGTTTTTACCTCATGTAAATAATGCACCACTTATTCATTTAATTCCCTAACACTCCCCCTTAATTATAGGTGGGGATAAACATCATAGGCAACTTAAAAATGAATTATACTATATACATATTTGAAGGATTTGAAATCCTTCATTATGTCAAACACCACCTTTTGAAACAAAAGGAATTATAATCCTTAAACTAATGGAGAGTAAGTTTAGGGTAACATGAACATGGGACTACATCTCATAGTTTCTCATGAATAATCACTAAGCATATTTGGATCCTTTTATAACATAATGATCTCCGTTATAAATTATGCTTTTAAATGTATTGGGGTACAAAATTAAAATTCCACGTGAAGTTTACTAAAATCACATAACTTCCACACAAAGTTTATAATGATTTACAATGAGAAGAAGTATATAGAAAGAGAAGAAACACTTGGTCATTAAGAAGTGGCATTGTCATGCACACTCCCCCTCAATAGAAACTATGAGAGACCCAACATTACATGAAATTGAAAGAAATTGGTAGCACCATGTGGTTTTGTGAAAACATCTTCCACTTGTTCATATTTAGGATAGAACTATATATCACTATCACCATTGAGGACTTTATCTCGAATAAAATGCACATGAATTTCAATATGCTTAAATTTTTGGTGTTGTGCACCTACAAAAAAAATAAATACATATCCAAAAATAGATTGATGATATAATAGTATGGTTAGCATCACATTAAACATATACATAAAAATATGACATATGTTTTTATATTTTAAAACACATTTAAAAAATCAAGACATATTGTAGGAAAATAAGTTCACTACATTGAACACAAAGTGAAATAGACATAAATTATTATATGCAATTCATTATTTGACATCTCTAATATTGACAAGATAAGTGTCCTCAAATATCATGTGATACACATACAATAATTTATTAATAATATGATACTAAATTTAAACATTATATATCTTATTAGCAAAAAAACTCATTTTATCATTTGAGTTTATCAAAAAAATTGCAAGTTTAATATTTTTCAACAAAATATTAAGGTATAACCTCTCATACATCAAATATAGATAATTTAAGCATGAAATGTCATCATATAATCAAAAAAAATTGAGACTTAAACAAATAATTTCAAAGATGTATAAATAGAATGTATAGTAAAGTAAATGATGAAGAGATAATGATACAAACTCAATTTACACATTAAATTTCATAACATATCTTATTATCAAATGAAGCATATAAGATTGTTAGTATAAACAATAAAATGATATTATATAAGAATATTATCATGTAATTTCCCCATTAATAAAATGAAATCATTAAAACACAAAAGATCCAAACTTATTGATCATTATATTTCCACCAAATGCAATAACTAAACATGATGTTATGCATTTAATGTATTTCCATGCTAACACATAAGAATTGAAAATAAACATAATATATAATCTAAGACAAATATATCTATTACAATATGATTGTGTTAACTTTTTTCTAAGAGTTAAACTAAATGATTTTACTAATAAATACAATGTCGATGAGACACTATCAATATAGTTAGTATCTCTAAAGTAATAACAAAATAGTTTTATCAAAGTAAATGAAATGATATGAGAATACATATATTTTTGATGTAGAAAATTTAAAAAATCAAGTAGGGATTCTATTCATAATAATCATAGTAGTATATCATGTCTTCAATCCATAAAAACTAGGAGGAACATTTACAGAATACAATGTTGTTATAGCCATCTCAATAACAAAGCAATTTTTCTTTTTAGAAATACCATTTTATAGAGGGAAATAAGGAGTTTTTAATTCCATTTGAATACCATAACTAATGAAAAAATAATCAAAATATTTTCTAACATATTCACCATCATTATCAGTTCATAATCTCTAAATATAAAATTTAGATACATTTTCAATACTAGCTTCAAATTCTATGAATTTAGAAAACACATTAGATTTTTTAATAATGAAATATGACAAAACCATTATAGTGTAATTATAAATAAAAGTAAAAATATATAGGGAACCATTAAGAGATACAACTTTAATAGGTCTTACAACATCACCATGAAGTAATTCTAGAAGATGTAAGGAATTCACACCATGATTCTTTTGAAAGGGGTTAGTATGTTGATTATCATGTAAGCAACCCTAACAAGTTTCATGATGGGAGGGGATAGAAAGAAGTAAAAAATATATATTATTTGTAGACATGCCATGTAAAATTATAAAATTAACATGTTCTAATATTTCATTCCATAATTGAGATTCATTCTTACTATGTGATGAAAGAAAACATGTAGAAAAAGGAGAAAGGATATATAAACCATTCTTTTAAACACCCTCAAAAATAAAGGAACTAGATTTATTTATAATGTATTAGATATATTTAAGAAATTTTACAATGAAATTATCATTTATAATTTGATAACAATAGAGAAAATTCTTTTTAAGCTTAGGTACATAGAAAACATTGTTTATAGTAACATTTGAAAACATTACTTTTTACTATTTAATTGCATCTAAAATGAATTATCTTCTAAGTAAATTCTTTCAGAAATATCTATAGAATCTTAAAAAATATTAGATAATCAAGTCATATGGTGTAGAGCACCACTATCTAAAATCCCCCCATTTTTATTTGAAATAAATAAAGAAGCATATAAAGTAATAACATTTTGACCCAGATTGTTATTTTAAGTAGGGTTTTGATTCTTCTACTTGTTTTTATTATATTTGATCCCTTTTATATTTTTATAATATTTATTGTTAGTAATATCCTTATTTTTATAATAGGTTTCCCTTCTATTATCGAATTTACCACACATATTAGAATTTCTATTAAACTTAGGTTTATGATTCTTATTACCATATTTCTTATTCCTATTTTTGCCTTTAGTACAATTAGAATTAGATTTTAATTTTTATCAAAAATATTATTTATGGTGATAAGTGTCTAAGTGGCATTCATTTTAGAATCAAAATTGGTCATAAATTGTTCTTCTTGAATCAGAAGAGCAGATAAAGTGGTAAGGTTAGGGATATCTTACTCAGTCTGATACTTAAAATAAAAAATTGAAATAAATTTTATAAATTTTTCATGAATATTTAAATTAATGACAAAATAAAGCAATTGACCCTAGCTTTAATTACAATTACATCCATCTAAGTTTTAATATTTTTAATTTTAGAAAGAAACTTCACAACTTTCTCATTACCTTTCATAGGTGTAGTTAAAAATTCATGGATTAACTTAATAATCTTTGAGATATGAGTGCCCTAATTCATGGATTCAATGAGTTTCCAAGCATCATTAGGAGACCCTTCATTATTTATTTGGAGAAGGAATTCATCATTAACACTATAATATAATGGACATAGCTTCCTATGTTTTCTGTTCAAATGCATTGGTAAGCTCAGGGGTCACATGTCATATAGAAGTGTTTTTTAAGTCCCAACAATAATATCCCAAAAATTTAAATCCATAAATTCAGATTTAAAATTAATTTCCATATATTATATTTATTTTGATTAAGTAATTTTTATTTATCTAAGGAAAAATGAGGCAAAGCCATAACTTCCCTTTAAATATGATAATAAATAAATGTTTAAAATTAAGCCTTTTTAAAGAGTTTTTCACACCATTTTAAAAAAATAAAGTGATTCAAACATGAAACTATAATTCATTAAAAAATTTAGATTCCAAAAAATGCATTTAGAATTGAATTAAACAAGGTGTTGAAAGTTTCGCACTTAGAACAACCACCTGGACATTGTTATTAAAAAAGTTTTAAAAACTATAACGAGTTTTTTCAAAAAAGAAAAAATAGACCATATATATAAATCCGTAAGGTGCCAAAACCTAAGGATCTATTGGTTACACAACTATGCTCATCAAAACATTCATTAGGTCAAAATTTGAAACAAGTTCAACAAGTCAACTAGGGTTTTAAACATGTGAAAAATTGGCACACAAACCAAAAAATGGAGTTCAATTTAAATTAAATTTTTAAAAAATATATGGCCAAGTCAAAAATATTTATTTTAGTGGGTTTTGAACTTGAGACCTCCTTAGTTGTAAGTTAATGCAAAAAAATCTTACCAACTCATATGAGAGACTAGTTAATCTTTAACATGCACTAATTGATATTTATATGTTTTTTATTTGATTTTTAATAATAAAAAAAGTATATAAATAAATATTTTAAACATGAAATAATTTATATTTATATGTTTTTATTTGATTTTTAATAATAAAAAATATATAAATAAATATTTACTATGCATGTAAAATTAATAGCAAATAACAATTACTTTTTTTAACTTTTAGTAAGAGAAGTTTCATGGGAGGTAAATTTTTATTGGTTGAGATTTTTGTAAAATAAAAAAAAATAATTTAACAAATAATCTTATAAAACTATTGAACCAACCTTTGTTTCTAAATCATGGTGCATGGGAGGAAGTAGAGAAGCTGTCATAAGATAAAATACTCCACCATAAATGCTAAAACTTTGTCAATCTTCTACAAATGTTGAGAAAAGGCATATTTCATATTCAAAATCAAAATTTTGATGAAGAATTCATTTTTATGCTTGAATAGGTTGTACAAGGCACTCCAATAGGCTTGAGAAAAATTTTGGTGTTTGAATGAATGCTTTTGAGACTCTAAAAAACATTTAAGATATATTGAATGTGAATAATATGGCCTTTTTATCAATAACTAGACCTAAAAAAGATTGAATACATAATTTTTTGAATTTCCTCATATACCTAGATGCATTTGAGATGACGAGGAAAATTTGTGGAGGCTGGATGGAATCTTGTTAGGCTCTAAAAAATATCTCAACTTCCTTAAATATGTAGAAGATTGTTACTTAGCAACAACTGGGCCTAAAAATAATTAAAAAAATAATTTTTGAATTTCTTCACCAAACATGGGAAATACACCTACATCATATGGAGGAAGGAAGGAATGAAAAAATATTTCTTACTTTAAATGAGTTTTGGATTGTTTGTTTTGAATTTAGGATGCTTAATTCACCCAAAATGGCTCACTTTTAGATTCAAACAAATTTGTTCCTCTCCAATACCATACCAAGCCAATGGTGGCATTCTATGCTTTGAATAAAATAATATATCAATTATTGATATTTCATTTAATATAATTTTCTTTCCAAGTTTCTACACTACACAAGCTTTGATTCCATGAAAAGATCTTATATATATATATATATATATATATATATATATATATATATATATATATATATATATATATATATATATATATATATATATATATATATTCACATAAGACATCTAGAAGTGTAAATGAATAGCAAAGCATAACATAAGGAGCATATATAAATTGAATAATATGACATAGATATTAGGTGGGGAAGCCTAAAATGGAGGTAAAAAAACCACATTGATTATTCAATGT
>JARHVA010010315.1:105000-107500 GCA_037957365.1 Torreya grandis | reverse complement strand
CCATTCAAAAAAAATATTAATTTCTTAATTGCCTTGGAAGAAAAAAATTCTAAAATATTTATATCCATTTATTTCATTCTAATTGAACATAAATTAGGTGAATATTATTTTTAAACCATAATTACATTATATAAATGTATATTACCTAGTTTTTAGTTATTAAATGTTATTTAAATGAGGAGAAGAGTTACAAGCATCAATTGGACATGATTTTCCCTGAATGGCTAGAAAATGCAGCAAACTTCTCCCTTTTTATATAAAATTATGGATGCATCTACTTATTATAAATTCATCATAAATCAGAATATTAAAAATAATTTCTTTTGAAATGAAAAATAAAATGGTTGAAAAAAAATCATATCCTATCATTGCATGACTTCAGGTAGGTTTTCTACCATTTCCTTGCCCAAAAGTTATAGAATTGTGAAAGTCTTGTATGAATTATCAAAGTGATGTGTGTAAACATAGTTTATGGTTTTAATTAATGGAAAATGGAATTGGACTTAATAATTTAAACATGGTACCTTGATTAGGATACTTTTTTATTTCCTTAAGCTTAAAAGGTGAAGCTTTGGGATATGAGGCATGTGTGCTAGCTTCCCTTTCTTCTAATCTTACTTAGAATCAAGTGTATAGATTCAATTTCTATGAATTACATGTCATGAAATAAATTTCCTTATTATATTATAATATATCCCTCTTTTTTCCCTTTCCAAAAAGGCACTTAATTTTACCTATGATTTTTGAATTCTATTAGGTTTTCTTGGCCAAATTGGAACCTTAAATTTCTATTTGTATTCCCTACATTTATAGCCTAAATGCCAACATTTTGATCTTTTTGTAATCTTCTAAGGATTATGGATTTAAGAGGGTCATATATACCTCATGTAATCATATGGAATGGACGTTATAAAGACCCTCTTATATCTATTAATTTGCATGTTTGATATGGAATCTTATAAGTAGTTATGGAATATAACCTATATTATGTTGCTTGTTAGAATAAAAGAGCTTATGTTGTTTATTGAGTTATTAAAATAAATGGTTAAAATGTTTGGTTTATATATGAAAAATAAGAAATAAATATATGCATGTTAAATAATAAAACAATAAATAAATGTTCCTTTTAAGTATTGGATCTTGTACTTAGTGATTAACACTAAAGGACTATTTTCTTTAAAAAATATGATTAGGTCCTTGGATTTATTATTATACATGTATTTGATAATTATTTAAGAAAAGAAAATGGTTTGTATTAATTTGGAATGTTATTGAAAAAAAAGTTTTTTATTTATTAAATAAAAAGTATATGGCTTGAACCACTTTTTTGTTAAATTATTGAATTTAAGATAACTTTAAAAAATATCTATATAATCCATTAGATTCTTTATATTTTAATTTAGGATTTTGTACTTGTGTTTAGTTATTTAATTTTTATTGTCTAAGTTATTTTCCTTTACATTTTTAGAAATAGAAAGTTACTTGTGTATATTGAAACTAAAAAGTATTTGAATTTGAATGCATTGTATAAATATTATTACAAAATAATTAATTCATTTAGAGAGAAACCACATGAGTATTTATATACATTTTAAATTATTATATATATATATTGATCTAAACAAGCTAAATGTAGAGACTATTTAGATTAAATAAAATTTATCATAACTTATGCATATATTAATTTACAAATTGATGATTATTTCATCTACTATTTATATAAATTACAAGAGGATAGAGTACTTATCTTTTTTAATATTTTATTTTACTTTATACCTATGCCAAGTCACTATAAATTACCTATAATGGAACTATGGTTACTCAATTCAAGAAACTGACTTTCAAAACCAACCAAGTCATTGTTGGTAAGGCTCAAACATATGCAATAGTTAAATGTGTCTACTATCTATTAGAACTACCCTATAATTTTGACTAGTATGTTCCTCCATAGATAATTACACATGATGATTCTTCTGCCTTTTTAGATACTCAGTTTTGTGTGTAGATTAATATTTTATCCTCCCTTAAATTAAAACCCTTGATCCATCTTCGACACTTTATTAGCATATAAAATTATGTTAAGGATGGGTTAGATATAAAAAAAACACATACATATAAGTTATTTATCATTTTATACATTATAATACCTTGAAGATGGATAAAAAAAACGTATTTATACTACCTATGTCTATGTGTGGTGAATCGTGATCCACTAGAATGAACGCAACATTTTTGAATTTTAAAACTTGAAAGTATTTCAACCTAGTTTAGGTGTTAAAAATTAGATTAGTTAATGTTCCTTTTATTATATTTTCAATTTGGAATATTTACAATAGTACCTCAAGGATGTGTAGATGTGTTCCTCAATGTGAAGGTGTAAATGATAGATGAGTGGTAAATAAAGAATAACCTTAAGATTGATGTATATATATAGATTTTTTTATTTGTGTAGTTTCCATCCATAAATAGCATGGATATTGTGTTTTTTGGCTTAGGGGAG
>JARHVA010010315.1:0-100000 GCA_037957365.1 Torreya grandis | reverse complement strand
GAAATAACATGTTAAGAAATCCATAGTATTCACTTATGCAAAATTAAACATTCTAAACAAACACACTAAGAATAATAATATATGAGGTAAAAATCAGTATTATTATTGACAAAATGGTATTAATTTTATCAATTATTTTCCATAATCAAGTGGAGCATCTAATACAATGTCGAACTGGTTAGTTCTTATAAAACTTGTGAGAGAGAAAAAAAGAGACAAGTTAAAGAGTCACAATGACACGTCTCAAGCTTAGAGAAGTAGTTAATTTTATATGATAATATTATATGGGATAAAACATTGAAGGTATATAAGTATAAAATGTCAGTCCAAGTCATAAACCTCATGAAAAGTGGAAAGAAACTCCTTGCCTTGGCTCAGAAAAATTGCCTGCATGATTAGCCTTGTTTAAATTCCTTATAACTGATTGGGACCAGGTAAAATGATTTTAATAGAGGGTAAGGAAATAATTAATTCCTATTAATTCATTGGTTTTAGCTCTAGTCCTTTAAAATAATCTATAAAGGAGCTATCATCATCTGCTATCAATAAAACTGCTCTTTTATGCACCCTATACACTCAACCTCAAAATTTTCATCACTTTATAATGAAAATACATTTTATGGAGTGGATTAAAATTTTTATGACTCTCCATGGACTTATAGGCATAATTAATTCTTTAAAATCATCTCACATGAAGATTTCCACCCTTCTCACTAGCTTGTCTACTAGGCTAGTTTTGACTGGCTGAATTGAAGCACCTAATTTTGACACTTATAAGTTTATTAAAATAATTAGTTTAATATATATATTTAAAAAAAGTATAAATATTCCATAAAAACTTTATGTCATCTTTAGAATCCTCCTGTAGCCTAGACAATGCATAAAATGGTTAAATATATCCTATTTATCAGCCCATCCATATAATTCCATACAGATAAAAATCATAAGAAGTATATTTAAGGAGTCATATATAAGTTAAAATCACCATCATAGTCAAACTATCTCATTATAATATCTATTCAAATCCATTTTGTCAAACTAGTCTTTGCAAGGGTTTAACAAGTGTTTACACCTTATAACCTTTTAAGCTTTATTCATAAAGCTCTCATGTCAAACCTTAAAATAAATTTCAAAAACATGGCCTTAAATAATCTTTAAAACATACTTTAACTCCATTACCACCCATTCAAATCCTCCAAGAATATATTAGTATCATAAGTTGACTTATTGAACTTGTTTTCTTGTTTCCTCCATGCTTGAGTTGCTTTTGGACCCCAAAATTTTTTTTTTATATGCCTTCCAATGGATTTATAAAATCTTATTTTACCTTTTGTACATGTTTTAATAGGTTTTAAATATTGCTTAAGTCTATAATTATGAGTGACCCCTCATTTGGCCTTAGGCTTACACCTAGTTCAATAGGCCTGCCTACAACTTTTGATGTTAAGGCCATCTAAATTAGATTAATTGAATTAAAAAAGATTAAAAAAATATTTATACACCCAAAAATAATGTTAAAATCCAATATAAATCTCACTTATGTCCAAAATTTAATGTGGTTTCTTGTTTTCATTATAGGCCAAAACCTACCTAGTACCCCTGACTATAACCCTGGAAGTTTTGAGAATTCTACCTAGTTTATACACTCTTTTCCTAGATTTATATTATTTCATATTATTCCCTCATATTACCAAACCATTTTTTAGGATCCTCTTATCTTCTAGTTTTCTTCTTTTACTAAATTTACCAAATCTGTAGGTTACATGCACAAAGGCAATGCCCTCTATCTGAGAAAATATAGGGCACTCCCCTACATCATAAAAAATAAATTAATTTTAAATGAGGTTATTAAATTCAAAAATTATCTATGGGAATATTTTTATCTCCTTATCATGTGATTTTACTTCTCTACTTCTCAAATTCCAAGACTGAACTTTTCATAGGCAAATTATGCAGGGTTCCTTCAAACTAACTATGTTCTACATGTTTAGGGCACTTTATTTTTCTTTATTTATATAACATGGAGGGTATATTAGGATATAATTATTATAATTAATTTCTTAAAGTACCTAATTCTCCCTCCAAACTCTTATGAATTTCTTATACCCCTGCCTATCTTGGACTGAGCACATTGGCCTTGACTGTGTTTGACTCTTACTATCATACTTGTAGGTAGAGTTGGCCTATTCGGATTTTATTAAAAATTTATAGTATTTTTATGAGCCCATAATAATATTTTATACTTATTGGTTTCACTAATTTTATCCCTAAGAATTTATACATTTGAAAAGCCTTAAACTACTCACTATCTGCTAAAACTAGACCCAATCAACTATGTCAGGAAATCAAGATCTTATAGGCGAGTATTGTTTGACTTAGGCATTTGATGCATGATTATAATAATTATTAAAACCTAAATAATTATTAAAAAATTATTTATTACATTCCTTAATGTTTTATCCACACAAATAATTAGAGACATCACCTTAAATACTCATGGTCAACATAGTCAACTATGTTAGGCAAGATAGGACCTTGTAAGTAAATTTTGTTCTCTTTCAAGTAGATACATCATTACTAAACCTAATATAAAATTTTTAAATTTTTTAAATCTAATAAAATTGTTTTATTCATTACAAACCCACTTGTTGGATAGTGTGTCCCTATAACTAGTTGTAGATGGATATCAGACATGTGTATGGACTGCAGGTGTATATGAGGGTTTACGCATAGAAGATGAGCCTATTTGATGGATTTTTATGGTTAAATTAATACCTTTAATAAATTATAAGTATTAAAATGTGTTTTAAATGTTAAATTTTGTAACTTTGAGTGTGAAGATCTCTTGAATCTTGAACTTATAGATAATATTGCTAAAAATCAATGTTTTTAAGGGCACATTTGAGGCTCTAAATATCTAACTTCCACTCATTATTTGACTCTAATTTTGGTCTTGGTTTCTATAAATTATATGGGATCCAAAATAAAATTATATATATACCCAAAATATCTTGTAAAAAATGTTTTAAGATGTATACAACAACCCCTAGGATCTCTATTTTCACTTTTTGGGACACTTTCCCAAAACATAATCCTCATCTTTTCAAAATGGTTTCATACATCCTCTTTCCATTTTGAAACCCTATATGAGTTTTTCATGGTTATTTTAGCTTAATATGATCCAAATAAGGATTTAAAACTTGATTCAATGCCTCAAAAGGCACCTTTATGCTCTGTTAGCACCACCTGTAGGTGGTTATGGGTTGTAGATATGGCAGTGAGTAGAATATGAGTCATACACATGTTGTTTGAACCATAAAAAAACATGGTACATATTTTATATGTTTAAATTAATACCATATAACCTATTAATACTTTTATAAAGTCAAGATAGGTTCATCTCAACATGATACCCTTCTTTAAACACATGTAGATGCATATTCCAATGGCTGACTATGTGGAAATTGTATCATGCTGCCATGGTCTCTTTAAACACTTTTTCAAAGGTAAATATTTTTTTAATAATAATTATAAACACATTTAAACATATTTATATCTAAAATACACTTTCATGAACATAATAACAAGTTTTGTATACACTGTTCAACAATGGCTACAAGTGAAATTGGGTAAGGAACTGACTGCATAGTGTATATGGATACAGCTCATGGAATGTTAATTTATATATGATATTAAGATAATAATGTAAGTAAGATTGTATTTATAACATGAAAAAGGACTCATCACAACCCCATAAAACCATGGTCAAAACTTGAAGATCTTAAAAATGGTGCAAGACTACCTATAACACAGAATGGTTTACCCTCTTGCAATCTAAGCTACTTAGGTCATTTAAACACCTTAAAATGTGATAAAAATAATGGGAGACATTATTAGGAAAATTTTACATCATATAAAACCAATATTAGCAAGTAAATTGTATGAATCTTCTCAAACTAAGGTGAAACCCATGGGGTGCATAAATTAGCAAGTAGATTTAAAAGGCCAACTTCTTAGGGATGGTCTATAAAGATCAAGAAACCATTCCTATAAAAAAATATAAAATTTAATATAAATAAGTTTATAATTTACCCCTAATATCATATTTCCTAAAACCCCTTGTGTTGACTGTACCAAGTACAAACCTACAAGTCACTTTTGCTTGATAAGAAGAGCTGAAAAAGAGTAGAATGGTTTTTGACCAAGAAATGGAATTTCAAAATTTAAAAAAAACATGTAACTAAGCTTGGGAAGATGAAGAGTCATTTATTGACTATTTTCCATGTGGCACACTTCCCAAGGAGTTTGTACAAATCCAAACTCCTCTTTTCTTTCAAGAAAACTACCCTTTATTCTGCATAACCTACCATATTTCAGTTGTGTTAGTTGATTAAGAATTAAGTGGACACATGGGTAATGGAATAATATTTTTTAACCTTAAAATTTCCCAATAAACCTATACAACTCATTAAATGTACCTTTTTTACCCTTAAAATGACTCAAAATGACTAAAGGGACTAGGAAAACTAATGACCAAGGCTAGTATAACATAAATTGACATTAATTAACATATAATATACCCCATGACACTAATATTACACCCCCTATAGACCTATAAAGTCAAGTTTTTACCTATAGGTTCCCCAATTTGACTTAAAAGTCAAATTTGGTCAATAATGTCTTAAATAGAATTACCTCATACTTAAGCATAGTTTTAGAATCATCTTTGAGTTCAACCTTACCACATGTTATCATTCCACTCTTTCATAGCTATGAGTGAAAATTTATAGGTCATATCAATAGCCTATAAGTGACATTAATGAAAGGATGAGTATAGACAATACTAAGAAAGTGGAATAACAAGAACCAGCCATATGTCATAATATTGTTCATCTTGGAATCTTGATGGTGATGTTAGTAAAAAGATGAGTATGGATAATGTTGAGAAAGAAAAACAATAGAAACCATCCACATGTCATCATACTTCTCATCTTGGTAGCTCAATAGTTACATTGGTGGAAGGATGAGTACAAAAAACATCAATCGAGGGGAGTAATGAACATGATCCACTCATCACCATCCTGCTAACTTAGATGTGAAATCATTGTGGAATTTGTATGAATGATACCAAGTAATTAAAACAATGGGAACTTACCACTTGTCACCAACCTACTAACCTGAAACTCTAAAAGTAAAGCATATAATACCACACCTCATCTACTACTGGAACAATGACATGCATACACATGTCCTCTAAGTACACATAAGGGAATTATAAGTACACCAATGTTAAGTATAAAAAATAATCAAAGAGATAATTATCATACTAAGATGAATAATCATCCAAGAACATGTGGAGGAAGCCACATAACACTTAAAAGGTAATGAAAAGTTAGTTTTTATAATTTCAAATGAAATTACTAAAAAGAAAAACTCATTTTTACACTTCATTTGCATGACTTGAAGAATTAATGCATCGAATTATTTCATCCAGCGCATCCCAAAGCAATATATTTTGAATTTCCATTTTGAATTTAATTATATTGCCTTTCAATTATCTAGACTATTATGAATTCCAAGCTCGAGTGTAAACTATCAATTCAAAATTTTATTTAAATTAGGAATCTATAGGCTTCCCATAGAAAAAATTAGTTTAAAATTAAATAATTCAATGGATTCCTAATATTTCATCCTAATTCCCTCTTATTACTCAATTTTAATCCCACAACAATATATAGATACAACATTTGATTATGTAGCTTTAAAATATGAGATCAAGAATTATTCAAATATATGGGACAAGGTCAAAGTGGTTGATCCATACACATACTACAATCAACTCTCCCTCTTCATGTGTAGATATAAAGATGATCTCCTTGCCATAAAATTATTAGGCCTTATCAACTAAGTGACCAAACTAGAGGCAATGTCTTGCATTGACTTACTATTAGATTTATTCTTTAATGGTAAAGTTTCATGAAAAATATTGCATTTTATACTGGGAAAGACACGAATAGCATATATCAATTGGAATTTATTTCATATGTATTATAGGATTCTCATGATAGACATTCCATATAGGCAAGACATAGTTAACTCATGGCTTCATAACCATAATGTCACTAGCAAGTTGTAGGAATGGGATAGTAACCCAACCATATTCATAGTCCAAAGCCCTACTTTTTCCATTATGATAACCACCTTTAGGCCAAGGGTTAATTACAATGACCTTTTTGAGGAGGATATATGGAGTTTTATCTATCACTTACATTAGTGAGGTTTGGATCCCTTTGTTAGATATAATTTTTAACCTTTAACAATATTGTATTCCTAGGGGAGATCATTGATTCCAATCTAATTTCAAAACTAACCAATTTTGGGAGCTTCCCCAATGGGAATTTTTATATGATGTCTTACATGGTGGATTTGATAATTAAAATTGTGCATGCATCATATGATCAACCTTGGGAATCATCCACCAAATACCCCAAGAATAAGTTGTGTGATGAATTCAATAGTATTCATGTCCATAGACTTAGGAGGAATATGAAAAAGATAATAGAGACCTTTTACCCCATAGTGTATCAATTTATATATGGGAAGAATATGCCTAGATTGTCAGATATAATTAATAAGTCCATTAAAAATATTGGTGACTACTATTTATACCCCAAGAATACAATAATTAGAATCGAGGGTACAAAGGCACATTTACACCTACTAAGGACTGTGCTAGATAAGGTTGTTAAGTAGGAAATTGGAACTCAATTGGATGATAGTATTGATACTAATTTAAATAAGGAAAATCAATCAACCCTGCATATAACCCTTCTAAGTATTTATATAATCCAATACATAAGGTGAGAGCACCTAAAAATTATAGGGAAGATTAGGATGCATTACATGATCAAGTAGTTACCTTTTAGACACCGGGATTCTAGAGGGAATGTTCGTAGACACCTAAAGAAGTGTGATAAGAAAATAAGGATAAACTATGAGAATTAATCTTATGAGCATGACATCATATTTATAAATGATGAAGATGACTCTGATGTGGCTACAAAGATGAATTGAGCCAATATGTTTATAATATTATCACAAAATATTCAATATGATCCTGCCATCATGAAGGATGATGATAGGAAAATTAAAACCCAAAAATAGATTCTTAGACCTATTTATGGATCCCCCCAAGTATAGAAAGAAACATAAGTTGAAAATTTCCCATCTAGTGTAGCTCAAACTAAATAAAGAGTCGAGATTCATCCTACGTCGCATATACATATAGTATCAGGAGCCTCTCCTCAACATGAAAGTGAATAAAAAATTCCTTTAATTCCTAGTGGAGAAATGAATGTATTTTCTATGTTTCCCTTGCCTCCACTAACTATTACATAATAGGTAATTATTTCCTCATTTTTTCTCAAGTTCATGTTAATTCTTATCTTTTGATTCCATTATCAAAAATTCCACTTCCTACTAGGCAACCTACTTCACCATCCATCATTCTCCTAGTAGTGACTACTATAGTCACTTCATCTCCACTTACAATTACCACTTCTTCATTATCTAATCTACTTCCTACTAGGCCAACCTCTACTACTCATAAAATAATTTTTACATATACAAGGAAGCCTAAGAACCCACCTATTTCTCTTTACAAGGGTGAAGTGAAAGAGGAACTAGAAAATTTTCCCAAAGAGAGGGAAAGTAGAATAAAAGGTACATAAAGATCAGACCCTGTCATATTCTATAATAGTGAAGAAAAAAACAAGAAGATGGTTATCAAATTGGAATGGATCTCTACGATAGATAATAAATAATATTGTTCAATGAGGGAGACAACTGAATCTGACCCAAAAGATGTGTGGCTATTTGAGGAAAGAACTCAATCTAGAAACATAGAATTAATGGCTAAATATGAAGAAATCAGTAAAAGAGATAAAAACATAGTTTAAACCATATTTTTATTAGATAAAGAGGGAGATGCATATGGAGAGACACAATTATAATTAAAAACCATAGTTAAGGGGACCTCCCAAAGTACCCCTTCAATCTCTCCATGTCGAGAAATTGTATCAACTTTCACTCTAGCTACCCCTTCTATGATTGTAAGCTCTATTTATTGGCTAGATATTTTATAGGCTAAAAGAGTTACCTATATAGTCATGGCATTAAATATCCATCATTTAAAGGTGAAACTCCCATATGCTTATGTTTATACTCTAACTATTCACTCTTTTAGTTTTTACAAACTATGCATAGGATATACACAAGTTATCTTATTTTTGGGTATTACCTTAACCACAAAATTCATAAACCATAATAGAGTGTTTTTTTAGAAAGTAAGTAGCTGATTAAAAAATTATGAAATTAATTTCTTAGAAAGTAGAGAATGAAAAGACTAGAATCGATGATAAAGAAAGAAATTACACTTCATAAGTAGTTTTACAGAGCTTATTTTATCTGTACAAACATATAAACATACAAGATATGATAATTATTTTTAAAAAATGATTAAGAAAGATTTGTAATCATATTCATATTAAGTGATAACACAAACTTTACCATTTTAATCCTCATAGAATGCACCGAAAGATCTCCTTAGATGCAAAGTTCCTTAGAAATCAACATTCTTCTTATTCATTGTAAATAAAGTTCATTCAAAAGCATAAAGAAATCTAAACACAAAGATTCATATTGTTCAGTCTATTTTGCATAACAATTACAATTCTTTTTCAAAAATTACCATCCTTTGTATCAGAGTCTTATCCCATATTTATACATTTTTAGATATCAAATACAATTAGGAAACAACTCCTAGAATTCCCCATGTTCTTCATCCAATTCTAAAAACCATTAGGAGATGTTTTCCTTGAATTTATCATGTGTGGAATGAAATGGATGATAGCATGTACCTCCTCTTGGTCTTATTTTTTGGATCAAATACAACTTATTTTCATACAATGTATAGCTCGCTTAAGTAATTTGTTTTTACAAAATGACTTCAAGTAATGACATCTAGCCAAGTTATTTGAGTCTTTCACTTTATCAAGAAACTTAATTATAAGTAACTACTTAAAATAAAATTACTTCAAAGACATTTTTGAATTCGTTTGATTAAAATAGAAGAATTTGAGAAGAGAAGTAAATATTAATCACTCTAATTCATGAACTTCTTTTTTGCACTTTTCCCTATAGTTTATGTGTTGTGACATCATAAACTAAATGGATGCATCATCTAAACTTGGCAACTAATTGCCTTTCTATTTCAAATATTAGCAGTTCCCTTTCTAGCTTCTTACAATATCCTTTCATCCTCTCAAGATTGGATTCTAGCCTTTTGACTTGCTAAATTTTTATTAATACTTTTATTGATTTTATTATAAATTAAGTCATGGCCTTTTATATTAATTTCTTGAATTGATAATGTAATTATTCATGTGTCCTTTCCATTTCTTCAAACCAAACATTCGTGAGATAGAAGATATAATCCTCCATATCTACTTTCACATTATGAGCATCTTCTTCCAAAGTCTTCATTTCTTTAAGCATTGCTCCAAAAATGCACATGCAAAAAGATATGATGTATTACTCTTGCTTTTATTTCATAACTAATCCTTATGGAATAATATTTTATTCAATAAAAATATTTTCACTTAAATAATTTATTCATTGAAGGATTTCTTTTTTTAATTCAAATATTACATTTTCACTTTCAATCTCCATCATCACTATTTTTAGCTATGCTAATTCATTCTCGATGTCGGCTAAATTACCTGGAACCTTCGTAAACTATTTTTGTGTAGTTCATATAATTTTATCTATCCATTCATCAACTACTTTGGCCTTGTCAAAATTTTCCTCTACCTTAGTTATTGTTTGCTAAACAAGTACATCTCCTAAAAGTAATGGTTGTTAGGGATCAGATCTTGCCACTTTGGTAATTATTTCACATAGCTTCAAAATTTCTCCTTCAGTTTGGAATTATCAACCTTTTCTTCATCAATCTTTATAAAAAGGGTACTGATAAGAGTCTACATGTCTTCTTTTAGGATTTTTATAATGACTTCCCCTAGGGATACCTTTGTAATTACCAAGTCTTCTTTAGTGATTTTCCCCTTATGCTTACCCTATGAAATAATTGATATCTCTAAAGATTTATGACCTACATGCTCAATTATTAGCTTTTAAGTCACTCTAGTACTCTTGGGATTTTTACCTTTACAATAAAGACTTTTCATAAGATGCAAGTCTATCTCTTCCAAATTTATTTCTTCTTTTAACTCAAGAGCTATTTGCAATGCCAACCATGAAGAGAAATCTGTACTAGTAGAATTGGTTGAATGTATTACCATTTTCTACTGATCGTCTCCCACATTTATTTCTTGAGAAGTAACTTTATCTGCATCTAAAATATTGAACAATATTGGAAGCTATTTTTTCATCTTTCTCTTTTTCTACCTCTTTGTCAAAATTTTCATTTTCTTTGTCTTCTCTAGTGGATTTACTCTTAGATTAAACTAATACATTTTTATGTGATACCTCTTGAGATGAGATCACTTCTCCATTAGTTACATATTCTAGATCTTTTTGGGTATGAATAGGATAAATGTTGGGTTGATCATCAGAAGGAGGTGGATGAGTAGTAAGTGGAGAAGATGGGGTAGAGGAGGAGGAACATTTATCTCCTTCTAATTAGGTTTCTTAGGAGGTTTGAAGCTATGTGACTTTATATGTGGCATGATTTTAGATGGATCTACCTCTTTTAATAATGGTTGTATGTTTTTCACTGGTAATGAAGATGAATATGTGGGAGGTGTGGTAGAAATAAGAGTGATAGGAGGAATGGTGTCTATGGAACAAACTAGGGGAGATGTAGAGGTAAATAGCTGAATTAGATCCTTTTCTTTTGCTAGAGAATATGTATCATTAACATTCTTCTTTAATTTCAACTTCTTATTAGGCTCTTGACTACTTTTTCCTTTCATTTCTTTCCTCTTATGACTTATTTATCCAAATTATATCATTATTGGTTCCTTCCTATAGTAGCCTTTACTAAGAATCCATGTTGAAGTCATAGCAAGAACCAGTAAAGTTCTCTTAGCAATGGTCTTTACTTGATTCTTTTTGTAGTCAATTTTTAGAAGTGGAAAATTATCTCCTCCCATTACATGATAAGAATCATGAATTACTTTCCCATTATCTTCCATGTCTTTTGGAATTGTAGCCAAATCAAATAAGAAAATTTGATAAATAGTCATCCTACTATTATCTCTTCTTCTCACTTCAAATTCATCTCTATAATCAATCCAAAAGTCCTCTAGGGTAGGGATATGCATATACTCAAGAAAAACTATTCTTTTTGCTACACCTTTACAATCAAAAATTTCTCTAGCCTCAAAATGTGATTGATTATAGTTATGATATATTTTTGTTTATATATTCTTGGCCTTATAAATGCTTTCAAAATGATATTGGCCAATAACAATAGGAAAAATAACTAAACAAAAGTGTACTTTGACTAAAGATCATGTAACTTCACCAATTGCCTATATAGATACATTAGAATCCATTTATCAGTAGGGTACCTTGGAAATTTTATTAGTGTCCCTAAAAAAACTAACTTTGATATATTTGAAATTCAATAATTGAATAAAAATATAACCAAAATGGGAAACTACCTCCCAAGCTGCATCAAATACTCTCTTGGCCTTTAATGTAACATTCAATTTAAAAATCACTTCATAAAATAATGCATCATATACCCTTTTATAGTTATTTAAGTATTCAAAAAGAGTCAATTGAGGGTAGTATTCATATATGGTCTCTATTGTAAATAACTCTTTTGTATTCAGCTTAGAAAAAGATCCATTATATGTTGTGGCATATACTAAATATGAAGTCATTTTGAAGTCAAGAGTGTAAAATACATTACTAAACTACTGATCAATTTTGTCACTTATCATTCTTGACCATTCAATCATAGCAAAACACCTATTAACATTAATAGCCCTTACTTAAGCATACATGCAAGTGGAAAATCACCTGGCATTTTTCTCTCCATTGATTCTACATATTAACTGCATGATGTCATGAACTTCTTCGATCAATTTAGACCTCAATATTTGTTGTGGAAACCTTGAGGTTTGATTTTATTTATTTAGATAATTTGTATTCATTATTTTGATACAATCTAGTGTTTTACTCTCCCAAAGATGTTTAGATTTTTCCATTGATAAATCTATCACTTTAGGTCTTGTTGGGATCTTCAAATAGTAGTCAAAATGCTAAACATCTAATCTAACCACTACATTTCCTACAATATCATTTACTCTTCTAGTGAGAGAATCATAATACTTAGCACATTCTAAAACAAATTCATTTAGTTGTGTAGAGATTAGGAAAAATATAGCTTGAAAGATTCCACTATTTATCATTGCTTGCATGAGTGATGTTTTGACTATGGCTTTAGACCTTTCCAATAACTCATTTATGAAAATCTGTCCCATGTTAGTGTCACTAATTTCTGACACTTTGGATGCAATGTAAAACTCAATGGGATATCCCTTGTATTCATACTTCATCCCTACTTCTTTTGACTTCCCAACTCTCTTTTCTTTTGTCTTTCATTTCCTAATTATCCCGAGAACTTATTCAAGTGAAAACTCAGGAACTTTCTCAATCAATGTTGCTTCTTCTTTTACTCCTAACATTTATTATGACTAACATTGGAAAGACTTGGTAGATGCTCTTGAAAACTCAGTAAGTATTCCTATTGTTTTTAGAAAAGGTTGAATAACTGAGTTAAGTTGTTGTCTTATGTAGCAATCCTAAGCAAGCTTTAGGTAACAGGAAATTTACGTAGTAGTAAATCTTGAAAACTTTAATAAATTCATTCTAAGCAATAAGTTATCATAATTCTAGGAAGGTTTGGGTATTTCTCAAGTCTATAGGGTTAAAAAATCTGACTAAGTGACATGCATTTACAAATCTAGGTTTATTTGGTCAATTTAATAGGGTTAAAAAACCTAATGAATTAGAATCAATAGGTAGTCATAACTCTATGTAAGCAAATAGTAACTAAAAAACCAAGTCAACAATGACCCTTGGGAACTTTGGGTTTCATGAGTCTAGTTATTTGGGTTTAAGACTTTGAGTAAGTAATAATTTATAATGAGCTTGGGTAGATAATCTAGGTTAATTCTTAGGTTTTTGCAAAAAAAATCTATCTTTTGCGATTTTGATTAATATTTTTAATATGTAAAGTGTTTCTAAGGAATTTTACAAAGTTTTAATCAACACTATGCATTTAAAAATAACCTACAATTGCAAGTAAAAAAATAAAAGACATAAAAAACTTTCAAATCAATGCACAAAAATTTAAAAAATAAAAATGAGATACACAACTAGAAAGGGATCATGAGAATAAATGGGAAAGAATCCAAATACCTTGACTACAAATGGGTTGTGAAGATTTTGCACCAAAATCACTCTAAAAGCTCAGACAATGTCTCTCAGGATTTGTAGGTGTTACAATTAGATCAGAAATTTTGAAATCCAAGTGGGAAATGAGGTGGAATTTTATAATAGTTATATTAAATCATGCATTAATGACAACTAAGTGACGTGTGAGGAAATCCACGTAAGCATTTTGATGATTGTCTGGTTTCAAGAATTGCTTCCCTTAATTTGGTTTACAAAGTCAATTAACTCTATAATTCTAATTTGGTATAATATTGTAAATATTTTAGGCTTATGAACCTTTGTTTATTTTACTTATGATTTAATCAATTGAAGTGATGGTTTTCAAATCTACTTTGCTCAGCTTTTGAGAAGTAAAGTTATTTTGCATTTCTGATTTAAACTAGATGGTGTAACTTGGGTTTGTGAAGATAACTTACTTCAACTTTTTCAATAAGTAAATTACCCTATAGAACCTAAGTTATCTTAGAAATGATCCCATACACTTAGTTTTTTAAATTTATTATAAATATGGACAAATGGGTTTTATGATAATGACCTAGGCAAACATTTTCTAACTTTTTAAAGCAATTTGAAGCAATTTTGGAAATGAAAGCAATTACAATGAAAACTACTAAATTCTAAGTCTTATGCAATGGATTGAGTTTGGACAAGGATAACTAACACACATAAGAAAAAAAGACAAAAATTTCAATAGGGATAATCTAAAATTTCCAAGTGTCAAATTTTGGGGACACCAACTAGCTTCGATTGGGGACATCTTTGTTTCTATTAGAAAGAATGAGATGAAGGTAAGATCTTAGTATTTTTAGTTTTGAGTCTTGCCTACTAGGTACAGATTCATGTAAAACTCAATCACAAAAAAACTCAAAATAAACAAACAGAATAAGAAAAAAAACTATACAAAATAAAAACTAACGTCTTATCTATATACATACAAGTGCTACCATGTTGATCAATTCTTATAAAGTTTTAAGTGTTGCCCTATATAAGGTAGTGGAAATTTAATTCCATCCTAATAAGATATGATGAAAATATATTTTATAGAAACTTTATTTATTATGAAAGGTCCTTTCCATAGTGAATCAAATTTTCCATGCATCCCTTTTGGTTTATTTCACTTATCCCACGGAAGGACCAAGTCACCAACTTCAAACTTTCTTTATTAAGCCTTTTTGTCAAAAATATTCTTTAATTTCATCTAATAATTAGTTGAACAATCAAAAAATTGAGTATAAACTTTATGTAGTTCAGATAAGAACATAATCCTTTTGTCAAGTGAATCTTGATAAGTTGCATCTTCAATAGACTTAGACAGTTGTAAAGTAGGCAACTCTATGATGATGAGTATTTCAGCATCTATTCCATACAACAACTAAAATGGTGACATGCCAATGGATTTCTTTGGAGTGATTCTATCAGCCCATAATGCATCAAATAGCTTCTTCTACTAGGTTTGTTTATTATCATCCACCAGCTTATGAATGATAGTCATCAAGTTCTTATTACTTGATTCAACTTGGCCATTCCCTAGAGGATAATAATTTTAAGAGTGAACTAATTATATTCCATTTAAATAACAAAAAATAGCTAGTTCAACTAAAGAAAATTTAGATACATTATTTTTTACTATCTTGTGAGGAACATCAAACCTCACTATGATGTTTTCCTAGATAAAATCACATACAGATTCAAAAGTGGCTTACTTGATAGGAATGGCTCCTACCCACTTTCTAAAGTAATCAGTGGTGGTTAAGACATAACAATGGCTGACACTTGAAGATGGATTCAACATTCCAATGAAACATATGTCCCTCTAGTGGAATGGTTCATTAATTATGACTGGTTTGAAATGTAATGCTAGAAAATTTAGACATCCCAAAAACATATAACATGCTTAACATTTGGAAACCCAATCTAAACTATCTTGGATAGGAGTAGGCCAATAGTACCTTTCTCTTAGAGTTTTATGTGATGTAACTCATGCGAAAAAGTGACCTCCACATGTTTTATCATCGAAATGTTCTAGTAATCTCTTTTGTTGTTCCTTTTTCACACAATGGAGGAAGACACCATTAGTTCCTTTTTTTTACAAACCATCATCCCAAAGACTAAAATCCTTTGACTTTAGCTTGATGGTACATTTTTCCTTATGTGTAATGTGAACTCAACATTATCCATAAGTTAGGAAGAAAGAAATATTATTGTACCACTCATCAAAAAGATCAACAAAATGAACCATGGGAAAATTTTTATTTGATTCATCTTGAAGAAAAGATACCATCTTATCTATGTCATTTGGTTTCATTTCTATCATTAATTGGCACAAGCCTCTTCCTCTTACTAGATTTATTGGTTTGATATCAAGATAAAAATTTTGAACCTTATCTACCCAGGTGCCTTTTAGAAATCCTAGCTCTTGCTAAGTTAAAATAGATTTAACTACAATGTCAGCTACATATACTTTAGTATGTGAAGATAAGATATATTACCCAAATGCTTTGCATTCTTTGAATACAATAAGGGAATGGTTTTACATATGTGTATACTTTAGTTCATAACTTTTCAATGGTTGGCTCATGAAATCTATGGGAGATTCAATATCTTCATCCTTATTTTGTAGAATTATGGCTAATTTGGTATGTTTAGAAGAATAATAATAGAGAATGAATTCCTTACTGAAATATGGAGAAACTAGCATTAGAGATTGACTTATGGTTTCTTTAATATTTTCAAATTACATCTTACCTTCAACATTCTACTTAAATTCTTGCTTATTTTTCATCATGTCATAAATGTTATGAGTTAACTTGGAAAATTTAGGAATGAACATTTTGAGGAAGTTAACCTTACCAAAGAATGAATGCACCCCTTTCTAAGACATAGGCATAGGTAAACTTTGAATATATTTCACCCTTTTTGGATAAATATTCATTCCTTCCTTTGAGATGATGTGACCAAGAAGTTTCCCTTCAGTCAGGACAAATATTAATTTCTTAAGATTCAAAGAGATCCCATGTTTCTTGCACTAGATGATAACCTCTTCTAAATTAGCTAAATAATTAATTAATTTCTTGTATAATACTATTAAATCATCAAGATATACAACTATAGTCTTGTTATTTAGATGTGAAATTGCTAAATCCATCACTCATTGAAAAGTTGCTCTGGTATTAACAAGCCCAAAGAGTATCTTTTGATAGGAAAATGCCCCCCATGGTGTTTTAAAATATATCTTGTATTGATCTTCTTCTACCACTTTTATTTGATTATATCCTAAAAATCCATCTAATATTTAAAACATTTATAAGCCTATAACTACTTACAAAGCATGATCCATAATGGGAAATAGATAGTTATCCTTCAAAAAAGGTTGATTAAGATTACATAAGTCAACACACAAATGTATTTCTCCATTATTTTTTATTGGGATAATGTTATTTGACCATGATATATGATGAAAGGGATAAATGATCTTAGCATCAAGGAGCCTCTATATTTTAGAAAAGATAGTACCTATGATTATTGGGTTATGATGGTGAAGCTTTTGCCTAAAAGGTTTCCCTTCTGGATAAAGTGGAATGTAGTGTTGTACCTCTTTTAGCTAAAAGGTCTTCAGGGCTTTGTAAGACCAAGAAAACACATCAATATATTTTCTAATAATATTAATGAATGCTCTTTTTCTCTCTTGAGAACAACATTTTCTAATGTTGACCATCTTGGGCTCTTCCTCAGTACCAAAATTAACCTATTGTACTTTTGGAGAAGAAATCTCACCATACTCTTTCTTTTTCTTCAGACGCTGATCATGTTTATCAAAAATTTATTCTAAATAAACCAAACCTTTAGGAATTTTATTTCCCTTCAATTGAATTACATATTCATTATCATCATGCTTAGGGTTACTATTACCTATTGTTATTTGTCATGGAAGTGAACTACTTCCTTCAAAATATAGTTATTCAAAATTATCTTATTGCTCAAGGAAATCAACTATCTTTTTGTCATCATTAAATACCTACCACTGATTAACATTTTTTAGAACCTTTGGATGGAAAACCATCTCTAATCTATAGTCACTTTATTGAAAAACTGTAGACTAGTGACTTGGCATGAACAAAGCTTCAGTAACCACAAAAGAATCAACTTCAGAGTTCTGATCATGAGGAATGAAACTAATGAAAAAGTCTACCATATCAAGTGTTGCACTTAGAAATTGATCATGATAGTGCCTTAGCTTATCGTTCATTACTTGGTATTGGTAATGAATCTACCTTACAATTAACTGAGTATCTCCTTGTGATTTTAAAAGTCACACTCTTTTTTATTTTGCTTGTTCCAGTCCTAACAACAATGATTCATACTCTATTTTATTGTTAGTATTTTAGAACATTAGTTTGTAAGAATAAGGATATACCTTACCATCTAGTGATATCAATACAACCCCAATACCTAAACCAAAGTAACTCTAGCTACTATCAAATTCTAGTGTTCATATTTTTTCTTCTTCTTCTTGTGTCTCTAGTTATTGCATGTCCTTGCCAAATTTAAGGTAATAGACTCCATGATCTAATTTTTTAAAAATAATATGTGACCTTGGATCATCTGACTTGGAAATTATATACTTAGATTTCTTATCAAGTTCAAGTTTTTAATTTACATCTTTTATTGAAATATGAGCACAAGACTAATCCATCTTGACTTCTCCCCCCACATCTCTGCATAAGTATATACTCAACAATATTCTATAGGAAAAGAGAATATCTGCTACTAGAATTGTCATTTTAAGCCTCTTATTTGGAAAAGCTAAAAGAATATCTTGAGCATCTTTGATTTATCCAATAAATGGAACTTGTCTTTCAATTAAGTAACATCTCACTATTGACTTAGAGTGAGCCCAAGGAAATTGACTACTTTAGCTGGCATAACATTATTAGAAGCTCCAAAATCTAGGATACAATTGCTTAATTTGAACCCGTTGAGTAAGAGGGATACATAGAATGGCTCTATTCTTTCAAATGTGGAAGCAGATGTGAGAGAGGTAGTTGTAGCATTATTTTTGAAAGAGACCTATTTTAAAGTAGACAAGATACCTTTTTAATCATTAGTTGTATTTTTTAATCCTTTACTTTGAACATACTTTACTAGTCTATTTAGGTGATTTGTATAGGACCTCAAGTATTCAGCTTCTGATATTTAAATCTTAGTTTTATTGATGTAGTCAATAATGTCAAAAGAAGGGATGGACATATAAAAAGTAGGATTATCTTCAGAAGTATGTGTTATTGGCTTATGAGGTTGAGAAGAAGAAGATGTTTCATATTTATCATTTGGAGCAAGAGAAGTGGGTAAAGGGCTACCTATTTTGAGGATGTTAACATTTGACCTGGAGTCTTATATATCTTTCCCTTGTTCCTTGGAATATTTTTCACCAACTTGCTAACTTTGTGATATTGTAAATACTGTAAAAGAGTGACTATGATCCTCTTAAAGTATTTCTTCATACTCACTTTTGGATTGATATTCAAGGTAGCCTATATTGGAATCACCAATAGGTTCTACAAAATCATCCTCATCAATAAATATTTGATCAAAATCAACAACCATATGATCTTCTTCATTAATTTCAACATAGTTTTTCAAAACATCCTCAATTTCTAGTCTTTATGGTGATCTAGTAATATGATTCTGAATCTGATTATTAAAATTACATGGTGTATTCCTGATGGGAGTAGATTGAACAGCTTTATCAATTTTCCTTTTAAATTGTAAAAATTCATTAGCCAATTTCTATAATAGGGGATCAATAGTGGCTTTTAATGTATTCAAAGAAAAACCATCAACTTTGGAAGTTGTTTTATTAATCTTTCTAGCCATAATGAGGTCATATTTTACCTTTATAAAAATGTTTTGAGATGTTAGTAAATCAGTAGGACCTACTCTACGCAACTGATATCTATGCTTTGGTAATTATGCATTGATGAAAAAACACTTCCTATTATCACCAGTGGGTTGAGAAGCTTGAGGTATTTTATAAGAAATTTTTTAAATTTAGAAATGAAATCATGCATATATTCATGTGGTTCCTTAAAAAACTAGGTCAATTGGGTGAGCAATATGTGTGATTTTTCAGTATCTTTAAACCTTTTTTCAAAATTTTCACACATAGTGGACCAATTGGTTATGGTTTCAAGATCCAAATAGTAGAACAATTCTATAGTTAAATCATGTAAGGTTTCAATGAAGAGTCTGACTAACACATCTTCATGTTTAATGCTAATCAGTCCACAAACTATAAAGAAAGCAACTAAGTAATGATTTGAACTCTATTTTTCATCCCCTATGAACTTAAGAAAGTTCTTTCTTGACCCCTTAAGCAAGTCATGGGGAGGAGGAGTTAAATTCAATGGGCCAATTTCCACCCCTCAAGGGATAGGGATTTATTATGTCATTCTTCTAGGAATAAGGAATTGAGGATTAAAAGGTTGGATTATTCATAAAGAGTTATGTTGTAGGTAATTCACAAGAGTTTGCACTCATTTGGCAGGTGGAAGATTTTCTCTTTTTTATAGTTTAGGGAGGGAAGTTGAAATTAAACTGTTATTACAATTGAAATAAATCATCAATTTTGATTTGAGCTCTTCTTACCCTAGTGAAAGGTCAATTTTCTAGATTGAAGCACTTATGATTCTCTTAAGGATTTGTCTTAGTTACTTTAGATTTATAAATAAGGAATTGGCAAGTAACTACTTAATATGCAACAATTTAAGATAAACAAAGCATTTTTTCTACATACAACTCAAGATAAGCAAAGCATTTATTTTTACATAGAAAATATATCTTCACAAAAAATGTGTATCTAATCACAATTGTGCCTTTATTTTGCATGCAGCTTCTTATACGGTAGTGTGGAAAATTTGTAATTTTGGATAACTAATCACTAGTCTGCCTCTAACTTACCCTTGTGTAGATAATCTAATTTAGTTTTGGTTAAGTTCTTATTCCCTAGTGGAGTCACCAAAAACTATTAGATAGATATTTTGAAGGCTACTAAAGATACCTAGGCAGTCATGGGATTAAATCCTTTTCATTCAATTGTGAATCTCACATATGTTTTAGTTTATATACTCTAACTATTCACACTTTCAATTTTTATAATTTATGTAAATTATTCATAAGATATACACAAGTTATCTTATTTTTGGGTATTAATTTAATCACAAAGTTCATGAACCATAATAGAGTGATTTTACAGCAAGTAAGTAGTTGATTCAGAAATTATGCAAAGAAGTTCTTAGAAAGTAGAGAATGAAAAGACTAGAATAGATGAAAAAGAAATAAATTGTACTTCAGAACAAGTAGTTTTATAGATATTATTGTATTCATATAAATGGATTAAGCATACAAGATATGTTAATTATTTCAAAAAATAATTAAGAAAGATTTGAACTCATATTCAGATTAAGAGATAACGCAAACTTTACCATTTTAATCCTCATATAGTGCACCAAAAGATCTCCTTAGATGCAAAGATCCTCAAAAATCAACTTTCTTCTTATTCACTTTGAACAAAGTTCATACAAAATCATACATAAATCTAAACACAAAGTTTTATATTGCTTAGTCTATTTTGCATAGCAATTACAATTATTATTCCAAAATTACCATCCTTTGTATCAGAGTCTTATCCCATAATTATACAATATAAAATACAATTAGGAAACAACTCCTTTAATTCCCCATGTGTTGCATCAAATTATATAAACCATTGGGAGATGTCTTCATAAAATTTATCATGTGTGGCATGCAATGGATGGTGACATGTAGCTCCTCTCAGTTTTATTGTTTGGATCAAATACAACATATTTGCATGTTGTATAGAGATTGCTTAAGTAATTTGTTTTTATAAAATGAATTCAAGTAATGACATCTAGCCAAGTTATTTGAGTCTTTCACTTTATCAAGAAACTTACTTATAAGTAACTAGTTAAAACAAAATTACTTCAAATATATTTTTCAAGTCTTTTGAATAAAATAGAAGAAGTTGAGAAGAGAAGTAATAGTTAATCACTCTAATTCATTAACTTCTTTTCTATAATTTTCCATATATTTGATGTGTTGTGACATCATAAATTGAATGTTTACATAATCTAAACTTGGAAAATAATTATCTTTCTATTTCAAATCTTAGTAGTTTTATTTATAGCTTTTTATAATATTCTTTCGCCCTCTCAAGATTGAGTTTCAGCCTTATGACTTTTTGTTGAGTTTCTATTAACTCCTTTATTGATTTTGACATGAATGGATCTGTGGCCTTTTCTATTACTGATTGAATTATTGATGTAATTGCTCATATGTATTTAGCATTTCTGTAGACCAAACATTGATGAGATAGAAGATACAATCCTCTAGATCTACTTTAACATTATGAGCATCTCCTTTTATAGTCTTCATTTCTTCAAGCATTGCTCAAAAAATGTGCATGTGAAAGGATATGATGTGTTCCTCTTTATTTGCATTCATCATTTATCCTTTTATAACAATATTTTCTCCAATAAAAATACTTTCAATTAAATAATTTATTCATTTTATGTTTTCCTATTGCAATTCAGATATTCCATTTTCACTTTTAATCTCTTTCATCACTATGTTTAGCTGTGCCAATTTATTCTCTATGTCAGCTAAATTGCCTAGAACCTTTGAAAACCATTTCTATGGAGTTTTTATCATTTTATATATCAATTCATACACTAATTTGTCCTTGTCATCAGTTTCCTCTACCTCAATTATTATTTTTTGATCAAATACATCTTTTGAAAGTAATGGTTGCTAGGGATTAGATCTTGCCACTTTGGAAATTATTTCACATAGCTTAGAAATTTTCTCCTCCAATTTGGCTTTATCAACATTTTATTCATCAAGCTTCTAAAAATAGGTATTGATAAGAGTCTGTGTGTCTTATTTTAGGCCTTATATAGTGACTTCCCCTAGGGATACCTTTTATAATTGCTAAGTCTTCTTCAGTGATTTCATCTTTATGCTTACCTTGTGGAGTAACTGATATCTCTACAAATTTATGACCTGAAGACTCAATTATCAGCTTTGAAGTCACTTTAACACTCTTGGGATTTTTACCCTTATGATCAAGACTTTCTATGAGTTTCAAGTCTATCTCTTCCAAATTTATTTTTTCTTTTAACACAGGAGTTGTTTACAATGGAAACCATGAAGAAAAATTTGTGCC
The DNA here is from genome assembly GCA_037957365.1 of Torreya grandis. Lineage (NCBI taxonomy): Eukaryota > Viridiplantae > Streptophyta > Pinopsida > Cupressales > Taxaceae > Torreya > Torreya grandis. The sequence goes on along the minus strand of JARHVA010010315.1, from coordinate 77,271 downwards.
AGTAGAAGTGGATAAATATATTACCATTTGTTGCTAATCATCTCCCACCTCTTTTTCTTTATAAGGAGCTTTCTTTACATCCAGAATACCTTCAAAAACATTGGAAACTATTTGTTCATCTTTTTCTTTCTCTACCTCTTTTTCAAAATTTTCCTATTCTTTATCTTCCCTAATAGTTTTACTCTCAGGTTTAACTATTACCTTTTGTTGTGATACCTCCTAAGGTGAGGTCACTTCTCAAGTAGTTACCTCATCTAGAAATTTTTTAGGTATGAATAAGAGGAATGGTTGGTTGATCATTAGAAGGAGGTGAAGGAGGATTAGTAGGTGGAGAAGATGGGGGTGGAGGGGGAAGAACATCTATCTCCTTTTAACTAGGTTTTTTAGGGGGTTTGAAGCTAGGAGACTTTGGAAGTGGCATGAGTGTATGAATCTACTTATTTTACTACTGGCTATATGTTTTTCAATGGTAATGAAGATGTGGGAGGTGTGGTAGAAATATGAATGATATGAGGAGTGGTGTCTATGGAAGTAACTAGGGGAGATGTAGAGGTAATTGGATGAATTAGCTCCTTTTCTTTTACCAAAGAATATGTATCATCAACATTATTATTTAAATTCAAATTATTCTTACACTCTTGACTACTTTATCCTTGCATTTTTTTCTTCTTATGATTTACTTGGCCATTTTTTGTCATTATTAGCTCATTCATGAAGTAGTCCTTACTATGAAGCTATGTTGAAGTCATAACAAGAACCATTAAAGTTCGCTCATCAATAGTCTTTACTTGATTATTCTTGTAGTGAATTATCACCTCCCATTGCATGATAAGAATCATGAATTACTTGTCCATCATCTTCCATGTCTTCAAGAATTTTAGCCAAATCAAATGAGTGATTTTTTTGAATACTCATCCTATTTTTATCTCTTCTTCTCACTTCAAATTCATCTCTACAATCAATCCAGAAGTCCTTTAGGGTAGGGATATGCATATACTCAATAAAAACTATGTTTTTTTCTACACCTCTACAATCAAAAATTTTTCTATCCTCAAAATGTGATTGATTATAGTTATGATAGATTTTTATTTGTACATTATTGGCCTTATAAAATCTTACATAATGATATTGGTCAATAATAACAAGAAAAATAAATGAAGAATGGTGTACTTTTGATTGAAGATCATGTAATTCCAATATTTGTCTACATAGTTCCATTAGAATCCATTTATCACTGGGCACCTTAGTAATTTTCATAATGTCCCTGTAAAACCACCAACTCTAATATATGTGAAATTCAATAATTCAATAAAAATATACCCAAAATGGGAAACTACCTCCTAAACTACATCAGATACTCTCTTAGCCTTTAAAGAAACATTCAATTTACAAATGACTTCAAAAAATGCATCATTTACTCTTTTATAGTGCTTGAAGTATTTAGAAAGAGTCAATTGAGAGTAGTATTCATAAATGGGATTTGTTTCCAACAATCCTTTTGTAGTTAGCCTAGAAAAGGCTCCATTAAGTGTTGTAACATATACTAAATATGAATTCATTTTGAATTCAAGAGTCTAAAATACATTACCCAACTACTGATCAATGTTATCATTTATCATTCTTGATCATTCAATAATAGTATAACTCCTATTAACATCAATAGCCCTTATGTAGGCATACATATAGGTGCAAAAACACTTGGAATTTTTATCTTCATTGATTATACATAATAATTACATGATGTCATCAACTTCTTGGATCAATTCAGACCTCACTATTTGTTGTGAAAACCTTGAGGGCTGTTTTTGTTTCTTTAGATAAGTTTTATTCATTATCTTGATACAATCTGGTGTTTTACTCTCCCAAAGATGTTTAGATTTTTCCATTGATAAATATATCACTTTAGGTATTTATGGGATCCTCAAATAGTATTCAAAACATAAAACATCTCATCTAACCACCACATTATTTGTAGTATCTTTTACTATTATAGTGAGAGAATCATGATACTTAACACATTCTAGAACAAATTTAGGCTACTATGCAGAGCTTGGGAAAGCTACAACTTACAAGATTCCACTTTTTTACATTGATTTAATGAGTGATATTTTGACTATGGATTTATAACTTTCCAAAAAATATTTATGGAAACATGTCCGATGTTAGTTCATTTATTTCTGACACATTAGATGCAATACAAGACTCCATGGGATATCCCTTATATTCATACTTCATCTTTTATTATTTTGACTTCCCAACTCTCTTTTATTTTGTCTTTCCTTTCCTACTTATCCTTAGAAATTATTTAAGTGAAATCTTAGGATCTTATTCAATCAGAGTTTCTTCTTCTTCTACTCCTGACTATTTTTGTGACTAGCACTGGAAAGACTTGGTAAATGCTCTTGAAAACTCAATAATTATTCATGTTGTTTTAAAGAAATGTTAAACAAATAAGTTAAGTTATTATCTTATGTAACAATCATGAGAAAGCTTCAAGTTTTAGGAACATTAATCAATATTAAATATTGAAAACTCCAAGAAACTCATTCTAAGCAATAGGGTGTTGTAATTCCGGGAAGGTTTAGGTATTGCTTAAGTTTGCGGGGTTGAAAACTCCAAGTGAATGACAAACATTTACAACTCTAGTTTTCTTTAGGAAAGTTTCTAGGGTTAGAAAACCTAATGAATAAAAAGTAATAGGTATTCAGAACTCTAGGTAATCAAGCAATAGCTAAAAATCTAAGTTGGTAATGCCCCTCGAGAACTTTGGGTTTCTTGAGACTAGTTGCTCAAGTTTGAGACTTTGATTAAGTAACAAGTTATAATGAGCTTGGATAGGTAATATAGGTTAAATACTAAGTTTTTCTATAAAAATTCTATATTTTGGGATTTTTCTTAAGATTTTTCATATGTAAAATGTTTCTAAAGAATTTTACAAGTTTTAATCAACAGTACACATGTAAAAATGACCTATAATTTAAAGTAAAACAAGAAAAGATAGAAAAAACTTTCAAAATGACACACAAAATTTTAATAGATAAAAATTAGATATACATCTAAAAAGGGATCATGAAAATAAAGGAAAAATAATCTAAATACCCTGACTAAAAATGGGTTGTGAATATTTTCCACCAAAATCATCTAGAAGCTCAAATGTAACTCGAGGTTCATAAGTATAGCAGGTATGTTAGAAAATCTGATGTCTACGTGGAAAATGAGGTGGAATTTTCTACTATCTATATTAACCCATATATTAATAACAACTAAGTGACACATGTGAGGAAATACATGTAAGCATTTTGACGATTGTCATGTTTTAGGAATTACTTTGCTTAATTGGGTTTATGAAGTTAAGTAACTCTGCAACCCTAATTTGGTCTAAGTTTGTGAAGAATTCAAGATTATCAACCTTTGTTGTTTTTAATTATGATTTAAGAAAGTAAATTACTGAAAATTTTAATCCTTAAGTGGTCCTATTTAGTGCTTTACAGGTTTGAAAATCTACTTTGCTAAAATTTTGAGAAGTAGAGTCATTTCGTAATTTTGATTTAAATTAGATGGTGTAACTCAGGTTTGGGAAGAAAACTTACTTCACCTTTTTAAATAATTAAAGTAACCTAGAGAAACTGAGTTAGCTTATAAATGAGCCCATACACTTAGTTTTTTAAATTTATTAGAAAGATAGAGAAATAGGTTTTATGATAATGACCTAGGTAGGCATTTTCTAACCTTTTAGAGTAATTTTAAGCAATTTTGGAAATGAAAGCAATTACAATGAAAACCACTAAATTCAAAGTATTATTCAAGGGACTGAGTTTTAACAAGGATAACTAATTCAAATAAGATAAAAGGCAAAAAAATTCAATAAGGGTAACCTAAAATTTCTAAGTGTAAAATTTTGGGGACATTAGCTAGCTTCGATTGGGGACATCTTTGTTTCTATCAGAAAGAATGAAATGAAGGTGAGATATTGGTATATTTGGTTTTGAATCTTGTCTATTAGGTATATAGTCATGTAAAAATAAATAACAAAAAACCACAAAACAAATAAACACAAAAAGAAAAACAACTATACAAAATAAAAAATAAGGTCTTATTTATATACATATAAGTGTTACCCTATTTCTCAGTTCTGGTAAATCTTCAAGTGTTTCTCATTGTAAGGTAGTGGTAGTTTAATTCCATCCCAGTAAGCTAGGATGAAGCTATCTTTTCCAACAACTTTATTTAATGTGAAAGGTCATTTCCATAGTGAATCAAATTTGTCATACATCTCTTTTGGTTCATTTCACTCATCCCATAGAAGGACTAAGTCACCAACTTCAAACTTTCTTCCTCAAGCCTTTTTTCTCAAAATTTTTCTTTACTTTTATATAATGATTAGTTAAATGGTTAGCAACTTGAGTACTAAATTATTGTAGTTCAAATAACAACATAATCCTCTTTTCAAGTGAATCTTGATAAGTTACATCTTTAATAAACTTAGATAGTTGTAAAGCAAGAAACTCTATGTTGATGGGTATATTAGTATTTGTTGTATACAACAATTAAAATGGTGACATGCCAATGGATGTATTTGAAATGATTCTACTAGCCCATAATACATCAAATAGCTTCTTGTGCCAGGTATGTTGATTATCATCCATCATCTTATGAATGATAATATTCAAGTTCTTGTTACTCGATTCATCTTGGTCATTCTCCTAAGGATAGTAATTTGAAGAGAAAACTAATTATATTTTATATAAATAACATAAAGGAGTTAGTTTAGTTAAAGAAAATTTAGCTACATTATTTGTTACTATATTGTGAGGAACACCAAACCTCATTATGGTGTTTTTCTTGATAAAATCACATATAATTTTAGAAGTGGCTTGCTTGATAAGAATTGCTTTTACCCACTTGTTGAAGTAATCAGTGGCATTTAAGACATAAAAATGGTTGAGACTTGAAGAGGGATTCAACATGCTAATGAAATATATGCCCCATTAACAAAATGGTTCATTAATTATGACTAGTTTTAAAGTTAATGTTGGTAACTTTAGATGTCCCACAAAATGTTGACATGCTTGAGATTTAGAAACTAAATCTAAACTATCCTAGAAAAGAGTAGGCAAATAGTACCTTACTCATAGGATTTTATGTGTTGTAACTCGTGCTAAAAAGTGACCTCCACATGTTCTATCATGGAAATTTTCCAATAGTATCTTTTGCTATTATTTGTCCACATAATGGAGTAAGACACCATCAATTCCTCTATTATACAAAAAATAATTCCAAAGAACAAAATCCTTTGACTTTAGCTTGACGTTACATTTTTCCTTTTGTGTAAGGTGCACTAGAAATTATTTATAAGTTAGGAAGAAAGAAATCTTACTGTACCACTCATAAATAAGATCAATAAAAAGAACCATGGGTATTTTTTATTTGATTTATCTTTAATCAAAGATACCATTGTATCTATGTCATTTGCTTTAATTTTTATTACTAATTGGCACAAACCTCTTCCTCTTACTAGCTTTCTTAGTTTGATATCAAGATTAAAAAATTTAACCTTAGATACCTAGGTGCTTCAAAGTAATCCCAACTCTTGCTAAGCTACAATAGATTTAGCTATAGTTTCAAGTACATATACTTTATTATGTGAAGATAAGATATAGTACCTAAAGGCTTTGCATACTTTGACTGTAGGAAAGGCATATATTTCCATTTGTGTATACTTTAGTTCATAAATTTTCAATGGTTGGCTCATGAAAGCTATGGAAAATTCAATATCTTCATCATTCTTTTGTAGAAGTATGGTTGACATGGTATGTTCAAAAAAATAACAATAGAGAATGACTTCCTTACTAAAATCTAGAGAAACTAACACTGGATCTTGAGCTATGGCTACTTTTTTTTTTTTAAATGTCATCTTACCTCAACATTCCACTTGAATTCTTGATTCTTTTTCATCATGTCAAAAATGTGTTGAGTTAACTCAACATAATTAGGAATGAACTTTCTGAGAAATTTAACCTTACCAAAGAATGAATGTACCCCTTTATTAGATGTAGGCATACATAGAATTTGAATATATTTTACCCTTTATGGATCGATATTCATTATTTCCTTTGAGATGTTGTGACCAAGAAGTTTCCCTTTAGTCATGGTAAATATTTATTTCTTGGGATTGAAAGAGATCCCATGTTTCCTGCACTAGATGAGACCCTTTTCTAAATCAGCCAAATAATTACTTCTTTTCTTGGAGAAGACTATAAAATAATTAATATATACAACTATAATCTTGTTATTTAGATGTGCAAATTCCAAATCCATTGCTCATTGAAAATTTACTATGTCATTAACAAGCCCAAAGGGAATATTTTGATTGGTAAATGTCTCCCATGGTGTTTTGACAGTCATCATGTATTGATCTTATTCCACCACTTTTATATGATTATATCCTAAAAATACATATAACATGGACAAGATTTTTGAGCCTAAAACTAATTGAAAGGTATGATCTATAATGGGCAACACATAGTTATCCTTCAAATACGATTGATTAAAATTATGGAAACCAACACACAAACATATTTCTCCATTCTTTTTTCTTACTAAGACAATGTTATCTAACCATGATTAATGATGAATGGGATAAATGATATTAGCATCAAGTAGCTTATATATTTCAAATAATATAGTACCTATGATTGTTGGGTTATGATGGTAAAGCTTTTACCTGAAAAGTTTCACTTTTGGCTAAAGTGGAATGTAATATTGTACATTTTTTGGCTAAATTGTCTTCAGATCTTTGTAAGACCAAGAAAACACATCAAAATATTTCTTGAGAAGCATAATGAATGCTTATTTTTCCTCTTGGGAACAACATTTCCTAATGTTGACCATCTTGCAATATTTCTTAGTACCCAAATTGACTTATTATACTTCTGGAGAAGAACTCTCACCATACTCTTTCTTTTTCTTTAGAAATTAATTATGTCTATCAAAAATTTATTCTAAAGAAACCAACCCTTTAGGGATTTTATTTCCCTTATATTGAATTACATATTCATTATCATCATGCTCAGGGTCAGTATTACCTGATGTTGTCTAGTATGGAAGTGAACTAATTCTTTCATAATATAGTTATTCAAAATTATCTTGTTACTCAAGGAAAGTAGATACATGTTTGTCATCATTAAATACCTACCATTATTAACATTTTATGGAACCTTTGGATAGAAAACCATATCTAACTTATATTCACCTTTTTGAAAAAGTATAGGCTACTGATTTTCCATGAGTGGAGTTATAGTAACCATAATAGAATCAACTCTAGAGTTTTGATCATGAGGAATGAAATTTATTGAAAATGATACAAAATCAAGTGTTGTACTTAGAAATTGATCATAATAATGTCTCATATTATCCTTATTTAATTGGTATTAGCCACAAATTTACCTAAAAATTAACTCAACATCTCCTTATGATTTTATATGTCTCACTTTTTTTTACTTTGTTTGTTCTAGTCCTAATAATAGTGCTTCATACTCTACTATATTGTTAGTATTTTCAAATATTAATTTATAAGAATAAGGATATACCTTACCATCTAGTGATATCAATATAACCCCAACACTCAAACTAAGGGAAATATAACTGCTATCAAAGTATAGTGTCCATATTTTCTCTTTTTTGTCTCGTGTCTTTAGTTCTTGCATGTCCTTACCCAATTCAAGGTAATAGACTCCATGATCTAAGTTTTTAGAAAAAATATGTGATCTTAGATCATATGAATTAGAAATTATATACTTGGATTTATTCTTAGGCTCAAGTTTTTTATTTACACCTTTGATTGGAATATGATCACAAAACCAATTTATATTGACTTATCCCCATAGGTCTTTGCAAACATTTCTACTCGATAACATTCCATAGGAAACAAAAATATCTGATACCATAATTATCATTTTAATCCTCTTATCTAGAACAACTTGAGCATAATTGATTTTTTAAATCAAATTAAATTAAGTAACATCTCTCTATTGATTTAGTTAGAGTGAGGCCAAGGGAATTGACCACTTTATCTAGCATGACATTATCAAAATCTATAGAATCTAGGATACAGTTGCTCAACCTAAACTCATTAATTAAGAGAGATATATAATGGATCTATTCTTTCAGATGTGGAAGTAGATGTGGGATAGATATTTGTAGCATTTTTTTGGAATGAAACCTATTTAGGAGTAGGCAAGATACCTTTTCAAGCATTAGTTGTATTTTTTAATGCTTTACTTTGAACATACTTTAATAGTCTATTTAGCTAATTTGGATAGGACCTCAAGTATTCAACTTCTGACATTTGAATCTTAGTTTTCTTCATGTGGTCAATAATGTTAAAAGAAGGGATGGATATAGACAAAGTAGGATTAAATTCAGTAGTATGAGTGACTGGCTTATGAGTTTGAGAAGAAGAAGATGTTGTATATTTATCTTTTGGATCAAGAGAATCAGGAAAAGGACTACCTCTTTTGAGGATGCTAACATCTAACCTAGAGTCTTCTTTCTCTTTCCCTTATTCTTTGGAATATTTTTCACCAACTTGATGACTATGATATTATAAATACTACAAAAGACTGAATATGATCCTCTTCAATCATAATCACTTTTTGATTGACATTCAAGGTAGTCTACATTAAAGTTGTCAATAGGATATACAAAATCATCTTTATCAATAAATATTTGATCAAAATCAATAGCCATATGATCTTATTCATTCATTTCAGCTTTGTTTTTAGAAACATCTGCAATTGCCAGTCTCTATGGCGATCCAACAATATGATTCTAGTTTTGATTATTGAAATTATGTGTAGGTGTATTCTTTATGGGAGAAAAATGAACACATTGAGAAATTTGACTTTTAACTTGTAGCAAATCATTAGCTAATTTATACAAAAGGGGATCAGTATTGGTTTTAATGTAGTCAAAGAAAAACCATCAACCTTAAAAGTTATTTTATTAATATTTCCAACCATAATGAGGTCATCTTCAACCTCTGTAGAAAATATTTTGAGTTATTACTAAATTAGTAAGAGGTGATCTATGCAACTAATAGATAACCTTTGGTAATTAAGCATTGGTGAAGAAACACTTCTGATTATCACTAATGGGTTGAGTAACCTAAGGTATTTTGTAGATCAATCTATTCAATTTACTAATGAAATCCTTCATGTGTTCATTTGGTTTTTTTAAGCTGTCAATTGGGTGAGAAATATGTGTGAGTCTTCAATAACATTAAACCTTTTTTCAAATTGCTCATGCATAGTGGCTTAATTGGTTATGGTGCTAGGAGCCAAATGGTAGAAAAATTTTGTAGCTAAATCATGTAAGGTTTCAATGAAGAGTTTGAGTGAGACATCTTCATGTTCAATGTTAATAACTCTATAGCATACAAAGAAATAAACTAAGTGCTCATATGGACTCTATTTTCCATCCCCTATAAACTTAGAAAATTTCTTTCTTGAACCCTTAGGCAATTTTTGGAGAAGAGGAGTTCAATTCAATAGGCTAATCACCACCCACCAAGGGATAGGGAGTTATTATGCCATTATTTTGAGGATAAGGAATTGAGGATTAGTAGGTTGGATTATTCTTGAAGAATTATGTTGCATTTGACTCACAAGAGTTTGTACTCATCTGAAAGGTGAAAGACTTGCTCTTCTTGTTCTGATTTGGGGAGGGAAGATAAAATTAAACTACTCTCACAGTTGAAATAAATTGTTAGTTTGGGCTTGAGATATTTTTTCCCTAGTTAAAGGTAGATTTTATAGATTGAAATGCTTATGCTTCTCTTAAGGATTTGTCTAATTTAATTTAGACTTATAAATAAGGACATGGTAAGTGATTACTTAACATGCAACAACTTAGGATAAACAAAGCATTTATTTTGACATGCAACAACTCAAAATAAGTAAAGAATTTATTTTGACATAGCAAATTTATCTTCATAAAAAATCTGTTTCAAATCACAAGTGCACCTTTATTTTGCATGAAATTTCTTATACATTAGTGTGGAAAATTTATAATTTTGGAGAACTAACCACTAGTCTACATCTATTTTACCCTTCTATGGATAATCTAATTTAGTTATGGTTAAGTTTTTGTTCCCCAACAGAGTTACCATAAACTATTGGCTAGATGTTTTTTAGGATAGAAAATATACCTTGGTAGTCATGGGATTAAATCCCATTAATTTAATGGTGAAGCTACCATATGGTTATGTTTATCTACTCTAACTATTCACACTTTTAATTCTTACAATTTATGCAAATTATGCACATGGTATACACAAGTTATCTTATTTTCATTTATTACTTTAATCATAAAGTTCAAGAACCATAATAGACTGATTTTGTAGCAAGTAAGTAGATAATTTAGAAATTATGCAAAGAATTTTTTAGAAAATAGAGAATGAAAAGACTAGAATCAGTGAAAAGGAAAGAAATTATACTTCACAACAAGTAGTTTTATAGAGCTTATTACACCCATTCAAACAAATAAGCACACAAGATATGATAATTCTTTAAGAAAATGATTAAAAATGATTTGAACTCATATTAAGATTAAGTGATAATATAAATTTTACCATTTTAATTCTTAGAGAATGCACTAAAAGATCTCCTTAGATGTAAAATTCCTCAAAAATCAGCTTTCTTCTTATTCACTTCAAACAAAGTTCATACAAAAATCTAAATACAAAGTTGTAGATTACTTAGTCTATTTTGCATGATAGTTACAATTGATTTTCTAAAATTATCATCCTTTGTATCAGAGTCTTGTCCAATATTTATACATTTTTAGATATCAAATACAATTGGGAATAGCTCCCTGAATTTTCCATGTGTTGTGTCAAATTCTAAAACCCATTGGGATATGTCTTGTTTAACTATCTCATGTGTGGTGTGAAACAACTAGTGAAATGTAGCTCCTCTCCATCTTATTGTTTGGATCAAATACAACTTCTTTGCATGTTTCACAGAGCTCACTTATGCAATTTATTTTTACAAAATGACTTCAATTAATGACATCTAGCTAAGCTATTTGAGTCTTTCATTTTATCATGAAACATACTTATAAGTAACTAATTAAAGAAAACTTAATTCAAATACATTTTTTAAGTCATTTGAATAAAATAGAAGTTGAGAAGAGAAGTAACAGTTAATCATTATAATTCATAAACTTCTTTTATGCACTTTTCCCTGTAGTTGTTGTGTTGTAACATCCTAAAGTGAATGGATGCATCATTTGAATTTGGAAACTAAATGACTTGCTATTTTAAGTATTAGTAGTTCCCTTTCCAACTTCTTATAATATCCTTTCACCCTCTCAATAATGGGTTCTAGACTTTTGACTTGTTGTTGATTTTTTATTAACTCCTTTATTGATTTTGATGTGAATGGCGTCGTGGCTTTTTTGATTACTTGATTGAATTTATGATGTAATTTCTCATGTGTTATTAGAATTTATTTAGACCAAACATTCATGAGCTAGAAGATACTATCCTCTAGATCTACTTTCACATTGTGACCATCTTCTTTTAGAGTCTTCATTTCTTCAATTATTGCTCTAAAAATGCATGTGAAAAAAGATATGATGTGATCCTCTTGCTTTGCTTTCATCACTAGTCCTTTTGAAAGAATATTTTATTCAATAAAAATATTTTCACTTAAATAATTTATCTATTGAATGTTTTCTTATTGTGATTCATATATTCTATTTTCACTTATAATCTCCTTCATCACTATTTTCAACTATGCCAATTTATTCTCTGTGTTAGCTAAATTACCTGAAACCTCTAAAAACCATTTCTATACAGTTTGTATCATTTTATCTATCCATTCATGAACTAATTTCAATTTATCACTAGTTTCCTCTAACTTAGTTATTGTTTTTTAATCAAATACATCTTATAAAAGTAATGGTTGTTAGGGATCATATCTTGCCACTTTGGCAATTATTTCACATAGCTTAGAAATTTGATCCTTTAGTTTGGCTTTATCATCTTTTTCTTCATCAAAATTATAAAAAAATTTATTGACAAGAGTCTATGTGTATTATTTTAGGCCTTCTATAGTGACTTCCCCTAGGGATATCTTTGTAATTGCCAAGTCTTGTTCAGTGATTTCACCCTTATGCTTACCCTATGGAGGGATTGATATCTTTGCAAATTTATGACCTAAATGCTCAATTATCATATTTGAAGTCACTCTAGCACTATTAGTACTTTTAACCTTATGACCAAGACTTTTTAGAAGTTTCAAGTCTATCTTTTCCAAATTTATTTATTCTTTTGACTTAGGAGTTGTTTACAATGCCAACCGTGAAGAGAAATCTGTATCAGTGGAAGTGGTGTGATGTATTACCATTTGATGCTAATCATATCCCACCTCTATTTATTAATAAATAAATTCCTATACATCTAGAATACCTTGAAAAACATTCAAAACTATTTGTTCATCTTTCTCTTTCTCTACCTCTTTGTCAAAAGTTTCTTGTTTTTTGTCTTCTCTAGTGGTTTTACTCTCAAGTTCAACTATTACCTTTTACTATGATACCTCCTGATATGAGATCACTTCTCTAGTAGTTACCTAATCTAGCTCTTCAATAGGAGGAATAGTGATCTGATCATCATAAGAAGGTAGAGGAGGAGTAATAGGTGGAGAAGATGGGGATGGAGGAGGAACATTTGTTTCCTTCTGACTAGATTTCTTGAGAGGTTTAAAGCTAGAAGACTTTGGAGGTTGCATGAGTGTGAATAAATCTACCTCTTTTACTAATAGATGTATTTTTTTCATTAGTAATGAATATGAAGATGTGGGATGTGTGGTAGAAATAAAAGTGATAGGAGGAATTTTGTCTATGGAAAAAACTAGGGGAGATGCAAAGGTAACCGGTTTAATTGGTTCCTTTTATTTCACTAGACAATATGTATCATCAACATTATTCTTTAATTTCAAATTTTTATTAGGTTATTTACTAATTTATCCTTGCATTTATTTCCTCGTATGACTTACTTGGCCAATTTTTGTCATTATTGGCTCCTTCGTGCAATAACCCTTATTAAGAAGCCATGTTGAAGTCATAGCAAGAACCACTAAAGTTCTCTTACAAATATGAATTTTTATATTTATTGTTTAAATTATTTGTATTATTATACCCATGAACTCCATTCCAAGTTTCTTGTTTGTAAACCTTCTTATATTTTAAGAGGTTGTTTAGGCTATTCCCTTGGCTATATACTATCCTATGTAAGCATTTCTTTTTTAGTAGAATATAATAAATATTTTGCTCAAAATTTGGTACCAAAAGTGAATTGATATCTTAACCAAGTTGTATGAGGGTATTATAAGCTGAGTTATAAAAGATAAAATCAAAGGTGGAGCCCTAAGGCACTCTCTCTCTCTCTTCAGCTCTCCATTTTTTAAGGTAGGACTACATTATTATTTTCATTTTGGATGAGTAGAAGTGCATACATTCAACATATAACCATTGATTATATCAACTTATGGCATACAAACTTAGGTATTCACATCATCATCATACATGGTATTGGTGTTTGACTAGATTGGCATCAAGCATAGGTTTTGATCAGTGTGAGGCACATTTTTTAAAGCTAGCTATTGAAAAGTACTTGTCTAATAGTGAGATAAAATAAATGTTATCTACATCAAATAAGTTAGATGTACCCAAAACACCAATTCAATATGAAATCACCATTATAAATTTTGTGTGTGTGTGTGTGTGTGTGTGTGTGTGTGTGTGTGTGTGTGTGTGTGTGTGTGTGTGTGTGTGTGTGTGTGTGTGTGTGTGTGTGTGTGTGTGTGTGTGTGTGTGTGTGTGTGTGTGTGTGTGTGTGTGTGTGTGTGTGTGTGTGTGTGTGTGTGTGTGTGTGTGTGTGTGTGCATGCACAGTCCATAATCAATGCACAAGAAAAGGATCAACCTATAATATATAGTGAAAGGCTTCTACAGTATTTTTCAACCCTATAAGAGCACCACATTAAGAGGTAATTCAAAGGAGGATTTTTAAGGTGTAAGCTTCCTAAATGATCAAATCAAGTTGGTTACATTAATCCTTTAAGTTTATAAATCTTTCCATTCAATCTAATCCTCAAAACCACTCTTAATACCTTCAAAACCACCTTTAAAAATACTTACTTTTCTGCAATTTTATACCAAACCCACTTATTAATCAACCTATGGTATTACCCAAGGAGCATGGTTTTATTTATAAAATCCATTCATTAAGGGTTTAAATATAAGTTTTGTGCTATGTATACTTGTATTGATGCATAGGAGAGTTGGTAAGAAAACATTTTATCAAGGAAGAGGTGGGAGGTTCAAATCCCCTCAATATTTTTTAGCAATCCCTCTAACTTTGGAAATTATACCAATTTTAGTTATAACTAGATAAATTTAGATTAACATGTACTAAAATAAAAAAAATTAAAAGGGGGGAAAGTCAAAGTAAAAAAAATATCGAAAAGAAGCCAAAGAGCCCAATTTGTTTTTTTTAAATGCAAAAGGGCAATATTCTTTTGAGTAACAAAATTAGTGTTTTCATATATTATATTTATTTTCCAAGAACTATAATTTTTCATTTTTTACAAGAAAATAAATCACAAATCATGATTTTTCAAACTCAATCACAATGTTCAGTATAAGTGGTGCCTCTGACTCATGTTTATGGGTACAACCATTACGATTGAGTTAATGCATCTAGAGCCTAACATAGATACAAATAAAATGTTTGGGCATCATCCCTTTAAATCATTAGGGATAAATAAGGGCACATGCACTCATTTTCATCCCTTCATCTATCCATTCATTTCAATCAATGGGCATAAATCCTAACTGGTGGTATTTCTAAGTATATAACAAAGTTACAATTGCATACACAAAAATCCATCTTAGTAGGTGTTAGTGATTAGCTAAACCCTTTTTAGTATTGTCTAAGTACCATGTACTAGACTCTTTCATGTATGCTTATGCTTATTTCATGTACCACTAGGTATACAAAAAGGGTGAACTTCTTCCAATTATCGATAAGTATAAAGGAAGCGTGCATATAAAGAAAGGTCTTATATAACAGACTAATGGTATATAAAAAGGATACCTTGATTCCTAGAGTGATAAGGAACCAATCCATCACCTTTGGTCATATTATATATAATGGCTAAAAATGGGCTAAAATTCTTTCTATCATATTCACATCTTCTTCATGGTGACAATTATGCCACTTGGAAAACTAAAATTAAGACACATTTCAAATTTGAAGACATATGGCCTATTGTTAATGGTACTCTTACCTGATATGCTACTGACATTGATCATCAAAATAAGTTTGACAAATCCAATCAAAAGGAAAAGTTGATAATCATGTTTGGAGTATTAGATGAGGTACAACCTCGTAATAATGAGGCCACAACAATAAAAGATGATTGGGATAAGCTCTAGATAGTCTATGAGGCCAAAAATAAAGGAACCATTCTTCATTTATAGAGTCAAATTTATTTCATCAAATTGAAGTCTAGTGAAAAAGTGAAATATTTTCTTCATCAGGTTATAACACTAAGGGCCTCACTCTAAGCATTGGATGAAATAGTGTCAGATGCATCTCTTGTACCTATTATCTTGAGAGCACTACCACCCTCATATAGGATAATTGTGACTACTTTGATAGTCATAGAATAGAAACCATCTTTTGACAAGTTCGTAAACATGTTGCAATAGGAAGAGTCTATGCATATAGAATAATAAGAAGAATCATAAAAATATGTTCTTGCCTCTAATAAATATAAAGGAAAGAAACAATTAAAGTCTTATAAACCAAATCAAGGTCAACAGTGTCATTCATAGGGGGATAAACAATAGAAATTTTGCCTTATATGTGGAAAAATAGGCCATTAGATAAATAATTATTTGTATAATTCATTTACACAGGGTTCTTCAAACAACAAAAATCCCAATCACCAATAATATTCTCATCCACATAAAGAACAAGGACAAAAGAAAGGGCATTGGAAGAATAAATCTAATTAGCATGGCAACATTGTTGAATAGGAAGACACCCACTCTAATGAGGACTTCTTATATGATACATAATCTCATGATGAATCAACATCACAAAGTTCTATCTAGTACATCGACTCAGGTGTAACTTGACACATGACTAGATGATAAGATTGGTTCCATAACATGAATGAGACTTCCCCAAAAAAACATGTCTCTTTGGTTGATGATTCATCCTACCAAGTTCAAGGCATTGGTAATATTTCCTTACCACTTAGATGACATGATTGTAATATCTTAGATATCATATATGTCTTAAGACTCATAAAACAATTTCTATCAATCAGTCAACTACTTGACCACAACCTCAAGGTTGAATTTGATTAAAAAAGTGACAAAAAGATGTGTTTGATCAAAGAAAATTCAAAATGCTCTAAAATTTTTTCATGAGCCTCAAGAGTTGGAAAAATGTTCCAACTTAACTTTGTTTAATTAAACAATCAAGAACTTGTAGTTTGGGATTCAGATTCAGCCAATATGTGGCATCACAAATATGGGCATGTCAGTTTTGGATATCTCAAAGAACTCAATAATCATAACATGGTCCATGGACATCCTCATTTGAATAAAAATATATATCTCTACATTGGTTTTCTAGTAGGGAAACAACATCAGGCATATTTTGGTCAAAGTTTCTCAAGAGCATTTGGTAAGCTTGATCTAGTGCATACCAATCTTTATGGCCCCATGAGATCTAGTCACAATGGGTTTTAGTATTTCATGCTCTTTGTTGATGACTACTCATATAATATGTGGGTATACTATCTAATGACCAATACCAAGCCTAATATATTTTGAAAGAGTTCAAAGCCACAGTTGAAACTAAAATTGGTCAAAAAATCAGGGCTCTCTGCTCAGATCAAGGATGAGAATTCACTAGTAAAGTTTTTTCTACTTATTTGAAATAACATGGTATTCATTGACAAATGACTCCACCATACACTCCATAATAGAATGGTGTTATAGAATGGCAAAACTACACTATCATAGAAATGGAGCATAGAATGATTGAAGATTCAGGTTTGGCATGCACATATTGGATAAAAGTAGTGAAAATAATAGTTTTTTGTTGAACATATCACCCACTACTACTATTCATAATATAACTCCACATGAATTTTAGACATGACATAAACCTTCCATTGCTCATCTATGAGTTTTTGGATGTAAGGCTTATATGCATGTTCCAAAAAAAAGGAGAAAGAAACTAGAAACTAGATCCATGCCTTATATATTCTTAGGGTATAGTGAAGAGTCTTTAGCCTACAAATTGATGGACCCCAAAACAAAAAATATATCCATCAGTATGGATGTAGATTTTAATGAGAAAAGTAAAACTAATTTGCCTTCAACAAACTCACATGATTGAGTAATTAAACCTCTATATAATTTAGAAGGTCATAACAACACTAAATGTGACAATGATGATGAGGATGTTTAGTCTATTAATGCAGATCAACCCATAATAATATTTCAATGTATGCCTAAATGGTATATATGTACATTAAGAGATTCTAAACTAGATAGAGTTCTAGACACATTACTGGACCAAGGACTCGTAACATGACTCAAAATGAGGTTAACTTGGCCCTGATGAGAATAGTTATAGAATTAGTAGAGTCCTTGATAGTTTAGGAAGACCTAGAGTCTAAATCTTAGAAGGATGACATTGATGCAAAATATCAATCACTAATGAAACATAAAACATGGTATCTTAAAGATCTTCTACTAGGGAAGAAGCTAATCAGTTTTAAATGGGTCTACAAAACAAAATAAAAAGTAGATGACAGTATTGACAAGTTCAAGGCATGACTTGTAGAAAAGGGTTATGTATAAAAGGAAGGAATAGATTATGAGGAGACATTTGCTCCTACAACCAAGATCAAAATAATTGGAATGATATTTGGTCTAGCTAGACAATTTGGATGGAAGATCTACCAAATAGATGTAAAAAGTTCCTTTCTTGATGGAGATTTACAAGAAGAAGTTTACATGACATAACCAAAAGGTTTTATCTTACTTGGTAATGAAGGAAAAGTATGTAAACTCATAAAATCTTTGTATGGTCTCAAACAGGCTCCTCAAGCTTGGTACATAAATATTAATAAACATATCATCTAATATGGATTCTAGAGATGTCCTTACAATCCAAATATTTACATAAAATAGAAAGGGTGAGAGATTATAATTTTTGTAGTATATTTCAATGATATAGTCATCACTATCAGTTCAATAGAGATGATATATGCAACCAAGAAAGATCTCAACTAATCATTCAGCATGACAAATCTTGGGCTTCTGAACTATTGTCTTAGATTAGAAGTATAGAAAAAGGAACACCACATATTTGTGTCTTAGATGAAATATTATAAGACAATTCTTGAGAAATATAAGATGATGGATAGTGATCCAATAGCTACACCCATGGATACAAAGATTCAATTGTCTCATATAGATCCATCACCACAAGTAAATATAACTCTCTATCGACAATTGTTTGGGAGTCTTATTTACTTAACATATACTAGGCCAAACATATGCTATGTAGTTAACTATCTTTCAAGGTTCATGTAGGAGACAAAAATGTCTCACTAGAAAGTATCAAAGTGAATACTAAGATATATCAAGGTATAATGTACTTTGGCTTAGAATATAAGAAGAATGACAATTTGTTCTTGACAAGATATTTAGACTTAGATCATGAAGGAAATATTATTGATATAAAATCCACTTATAGATATGTGTTCCTTTTAATCTATTCATTTTTCATAGGGGAACATGAAATAGAACTTTATTTCTCAATCTTTCACTTAAGTAGAATATCATGATGTAGGAGGAGTTGTCTACAAAGCGATATGGTTATTTCTCATACTGGGAGGATTGAGAGTACCACAAAAGACACCTACCATCATGTAATATGACAATGATGGTATTCTCAAACTTGTTTTCAATCTATTATTTTATGAATGCACAAAACACATTGAGATGCAAGTTCATTTCATTCATTAATATGTACAACAACATAATATCTAGCTCCAATATTGCCTGATAGAGGAATAACATGCATATGTCTTCACCAAGTCACTTGCATGTGAAAAATTTGAGGCATTTAGAGAATTTCTCTCTTATTAATTTTAAGAAATGTTGAATTTAGGGGGAGAATGTTATATTATTAATTCACCATAGGAATATTTAAAGTTTAAATTGTTTGGATTGTTATACCTGTGAACTCTATTTTTGGTTTCTTGTTCGTAAACCTCCCTATGTTGTAGGCAGTTATTCAGGCTATTCCCTTAGATATATATTATCTTATATAAGAATTTATTTTTTATGTAACTATAATAAATATTTTAATCATCATCTTGTAGTCAATTTTTGAAAGTGGAGCATTATGTCCTCTCATCACATGATAATAATCATGAATTACTTGCCTATCATCTTCCATGTCTTCAAAAATTGTATCCAAATAAAATGAGTAATTTTTTTGAATATTCATATTATTTTTATCTATTATTCTCACATCAAATTCATCTCTTCAATCAATCTAGAAGTCCTCTAAGGTAGGGATATGCATATACTCAAGAGAAGCTATACTTTGTGCTACACCTCTATAATCAAAATTTCCTCTATCTTCAAAATGTGATTGATTATAGTTACAATACATTTATATTTGTGCATTATTGTTAATAAAAATTCTTACACAATGATATTTTCCAATTACAATAGGAAAACTAGCTAAAGAATGGTGTACTTTTAACTAAAGATCATGTAGTTCCATGAGCCACCTACATAGTTCTATTAGAATCCATTTATCGCTAGGGTACCTTGGTAATTTTATTGGTGTCCCTAAGAAACCATAAACTCTAATATATGTGAAATTAAATAATTAAATAAAAATATACCCAAAATTGGGAAACTACCTCCTAAGTTGCATCAAATACTCTCTTGGCCTTTAAAGCAACATTCAATTTATAAATGACTTCATAAAACAATGCATCATTTACCCTTTTATAGTGATTTAAGTATTCAAAAAGATTCAATTTAGGGTTGTATTCATAGATGGGCTCTATTGCCAACATTCCTTTTGTAGTCAGCCTAAAAAAGGCTCCATTAGATGTTGTAGCATATACTAAATATGAAGTCATTTTGAAGTCAAGAGTCTGTAATACATTACTCAACTACTTATCAATGTTGTCACTTATCATTATTTACCATTCAATCATAACAAAAATTTTATTGACATTAATAGCCCTTACATAGGCATACATGCAGGTGGAAAGGAACTTGACATTTTTCTCTCCATTGATTCTTCAAAAAAATTGCATGATGTCATCAACTTCTTGGATTAGGTTAGACCTCAATATTTACTATGGAGACCTTGAGGGCTTATTTTGTTTATTTAGATAAGTTTTATTCATTATCTTGATACAATATGGTGGTTTACTCTTCCAGAGACATTTAGCTTTTTCTATTGATAAATCTATCACTTTAAGTATTGTTTTGATATTTAAATGATAGTCAAAATATTGATCGTCTAATCTAACCACCACATTGATTGCAGTATCTTTTACTATTCTAGTGAGAGAATCATAATACTTATCACATTCTAAAACAAATTCAAGTAATTATGTAGAGCTTGGGAAAGATGCAGCTTATAGAGTTCCATTTTTTGTGATTTCTTACATGAGTGATGTTTTGACTGTGGCTTTAGTCTTTTCTAATAACTCATTTATGGAAACATGACCCATGTTAGTGTCACTAATTTTTGATACTTGGATGCAATCCAAGACTCAATGTGATATCCCTTGTATTCATACTTCATCCCTACTTATTTTGACTTGCCAACTCTCTTTGATTTTGTTTTTCTATTCCTACTTATCCCTAGAACTTATTCAAGTTCAAGATCGAGAACATATTCAATCATATTTACTTCTTCTACTCCTAACATTTATTTTTACTAACACTAGAAAGACTTGGTAATTCCTCTTGAAAACTCAGTAATTATTCTTGTTGTTTTTAGGAAGGTTGAACAAATGAGTTAAGTTTTTGTCTTATGTAACAATCCTAAGAAAGATTCAAGTATTATGAACTTCAAGAAATAATAAATCTTGAAAACTCAAAGAAATTCTTTCTAAGAAACAAGGTGTCATAATTCAGGGAAGGTCTGGGTATTTCTCATTTCTCAAGTCTACAAGGTTGAAAAATCTGAGTGAGTGATAAGAATTTACAGCTATAGGTTTCTTTTAAAAAGTTACTAAGGTTGGAAAACCTAATGAAGTAGAAGCAATAGGTAGTTGGAACTCTAGGTAAGCAAGTAGTAACTAAAAATCCAATTCAATAATGCTCCTTGGAAACTTTGGGTTTTTTGAGACCAATTGATCAGGTTTGGGACTCTAATTAAGTAACAAGTTATAATGATATCAGGTAGGTAATCTATGTTAACTACTATGATTTTTAATAAAAATTCTATCTTTTAGTATTTTTCTTAAAAAATTTCATATGCAAAGTGTTTCTAAGGAATTGCACAAGGTTTTAATCAACACTATGCATGCAAAAATGACCTAAAATTTTAAGTAAAATAAGAAAAGATAGAAAAAATTTCAAAGTGATGTAAAAAATTGTAATAGAGAAAAACAAGATATATAGCCAAAAAGGGATCATGAAAAAAAATGGAAAACAATCCAAATACCTTGATTGCAAATGGGTTGTTAACATTTTGCACCAAAATCACTTCAAAAGCTCAAATAATGTCACTCAAGAGTCATAGGTGAAACACGTAGGTTAGAAAATTTGAAAGCCAAGTGGGAAATGAGGTGGAATTTATAATATTTATATTAACCCATTCATTAATGACAACTAAGTGACATGTGTGAGGAAATCTACATTAGCATTTTGATGATCGTCTTGCTTTAGGAATAACTTTGCTTAATTTGGTTTAAAAAGTCCAATAAATTTGTAACCCCAATTTGGTCTATGCTTATGAAGACTTCAGGCTTATGAACCTTTGTTACTTTTACTTATTATTTAATCAAGTGAAGTAATGTAACTTGGAAACCCTGGGTGGTTTTAATTAGTGATTTACGAGTTCGGAAATCTACTTTTCTCAATTTTTGAGAAGTAAAGTCATTTCAAAATTATGATTTAAATGAGATGGTGTAACTCAGGTTTGCAAAGACAATAAATTCACCTTTTTTAATAATTAAAGTAACCTAGAGAACCTGAGTTGGCTTAGAAATAATCCCATACACTTAGTTTTTTGAATTTATTAGAAAGACAGACAAATGTGTTTTATGATAATGACCTAGGCAGACATTTTCTAACCTTCTAGAGCAATTTGAAGAAATTTTGGAAATAAAAGAAATTACAATGAAAACTACTAAAGTTTAAGTCTTATTCAAGGGAATATGTTTTGAAAAGGATAAATGACTCACATAAGAGAAAAATTTTAATAGGGTAACCCAAAATTTATAGGTGTCAAATTTTGGGGACATCAGTATCACTCCACATTCTTTGACCACTACATCAATTTATACATTTTTTTTTAGTGCAACTAATTCACACTCTTTACATTCATTGAGTCAAATATTGAATCCCTAGGCTATGAACACATTGTAAATTTTTCCCATTGCAGCTCGGCCTACTACTATAGCCCTTTTGACCATTTTAAATATGAATGTTAGAGTTACACCTCTATTATTGACTATTTAAAAATATAATAAATGCCTCAGTGACCTATTAATTCTTTTGTGAAACCAAACATCACACCCCTAGGCCTAACATAGAGGTGCATTTTGAAAAATTAGTATCTACCTCCATTTTTACTACATTAGCTACTCTTGCTAATATTACCACCCAAATAGAAGAGAATATTGGTTAGGATCCTTATTTGTACTCCTTAATGGTCTTGGTCAATAAAGAATATGGGAAGGCTAAATATATAATAGATGCACCAATTAAAAGGCATGTTACTTGTTTGAGGTAGGTCATTCCTCATTTTCCTACAATAGGGATATCATTTCCTATAATTATGCTACCCCATGGACCATCCCCTTTAGTTAATCATCCATATGGTCCATCTCAGTAAACTCATCTAGTCTAGCTAGAAAAAATAACCCAACCTACATAATAAACTTAATAATAAGTTTCCCTGAACATCCTTTCATGAATCAAGCAATTATAATAGGAGGAAGAAACTTGAAAATAATATTTGGTGATATATGAACCACACATAGTTAGTTTCCACTTTTATAGGTAGACAAACACCTTGATAAAGGTTAAAAGAGAAACTATGATTGTTGAAGCAAAACTATGATTGTTGAGGGCCAACAAATAGAGCTGGAAAAAAGAGAAGACATTTTCTCTCTAACCAAGAAAGTGAAAGTAAATCCTTCAAACCATGATAAGATCATGTAATATCCTTATAGTTTTGTGGATTTAATAGGGGGAGTAATAAATTAAATGTTCATAATATTTGATCATTCAATATATAATCAATCAAAGGTTAACACTATTCAATCCCTCAAAGAAATAGTAGATAATTTATAGGGAATATCTAGAAAGCTGTTTGATGTCATTGATTAAATAACATCCAAAAAGTCCATCTCCCAATTGAAGTGGGGAGAAATTATGAATTTTTTTAATAAGGTAAAATATATTAATGGTAATCTTTATTTCCTTATTTAAATAACTAAGAATAAAGGTTATAGTAATTTGAGTCTAATTACCACAACCAAAGTTGCATGGGCTTATAATTTTTTAAATGTAAAAAGAGATAGTTTTCTTGAGTGTCACTAGAAGATGTGAGCCCTTGTTCATCTTTTTTTCAAATTCTGAAAGAGAGGTAGTTGATATCTTGATAGACTTAAGATTAACACAAGTAAAGACATAGTAAGGACATTTGGTCTCTAGGCTATTTTTTGAAAATATTTTGAGAGAAACATTATATATCCCTAGAGTAGAGATCAAAAGAACTATTTATAGGAGCAATGATGAGGTGGTAAAGCTAGTGAATTTTGAAATAGAAAATATGGTATGGATCGAGTCTTTATATGAAGGGGTCAAAGATGCATTGGATAACATAATAAATTGATGGATAATCTCCCTCAATTATTCAAAAAGCCATTAATTGACTTTGAAACCATTGATATAAAATTATAGGGATTCGTGTTCTTTATCTTCAAAGGGATGTTGTTAATCAAGAAACTATGATGTTATAAGCCTCTTCAACTCTAGCACTAGGTTATCAACTTTCCAGATAGACATTAGTGCACACATAGACTAGGCTTGCTTGTCATACTTATACATTCTAATTTGATTTCACATCTAGTCCTAGTGCTTGTTAAATTTGTGTCTCCAATCACAACTTCAGTTCTTCTATTCCAAACACCCTATTTAGCTAGTGATTGCACATCATCACTAGGTTAAAACTTTCATTCCAAATCTTCATATATGTATAAATTGTATTTTTAGTTACCAAATTATATTTTGAGGGATCAATATTGTACATTCATACTCCACATGATATTACATATGATGTTTTTTTTTAACATGTAAATTTAGACTTTGCTTGAGAGATGAGGCCTTCCCCATCCCAACCTATTTATAATTGTATCTTATCATTCCCAAAGAGAGGATAATTTTAGATATTAATATTAATAGGAAAATTTGAGAAGTTATAGTTGACTTAGTTTTATGTGTCAATATTAATTCATCTCTGATTACATGGATTGTGTGGGATCTATTGTCATTTTGGTAACTTAGTTATTTGTTTATGAATGAGTTATATTTCTAATACAATTATTCATTTTAATCTATAGCTAATATAATTCTTTTTGCATGTTTAATATAATTCCCCTTTGTAGACGTCTAGTAGAATCATGGCAAATGTGACAACCTTTATTTTTTTGCATGTTTAAGTTTACTATATTTTGGTTAAATTTGAATCCTTATTATATTTGATTATTGGTGTGATACAATAAATTTCAAAAAATATTGGTCTTCTGATTTATTTTCATACCTTAGTTCAAGTGTTTGTATTGAAATGTTTTCATCTTGTGTGGTCCAAAATCCCATTTTTACCCTTCCTTTCCCTCTTTTGAGTTTCTTTTAGAAGTAATTTCCACCTTAGTTAAAACCATCATTATTTCACCCACTTCAATTAGATCCTGGTTTACCCATAGCTAATCCATCTATGGTAAAATATTGTTCACCACTATTCACCAATAAGTTATTATAAAATTAGATACCCTACAAATGATGCCTTGAATTGAAATCATTTCACTAATCCTAAAAACTTAGAGGTTGCCTCATAAAATTGTTTATGGTTTGCCTAAAACCCACATCAACATGTATTAAATCTAGTGCCAGAAGGAGGACCTGAACCTATCCTCCCATTTTCTTGAAAAGAATCACTTGAGTTACACTAAAAGCACCTAAAAGATTAACAAGATATAACTCAGATAATAAATTACTATTACCACCTTTGAAAACCCATAGAAGAATTAGTTTTGATAAAGGAGTAAGGATAAATCCTTAGTCTCAATCATTATCTCTAGTCAAATAATGTCATCTTCAATTAATATTTATGTCTCAATAACAAGTTCCCTTAGTCTCCAACATGGATAAGACATTATACTATCAATATTGTTAGAGCTTTCCCTGATTTACCCATAAATCTTGAGAAATGTTTTCCTTCCTTTTCTCCCTTGAGAGGAAGGACTATGAAAAAACATATCAAGGCCTTTAAAATTGCTTTGGGAATATTTAATGTACCCATGGATACATGGATTGGATATTATTTCCATTCAAATTTCAAGATGAGACCTATGAGTAGTTTACAAATATCCTAGATGGTTCCAATACATCCTAGACCCATTACAAGTACATCCTAGACCAATTACAAAGATACCTTTTTGGTGCAGTTTATCTATGTCACTAGTGCATGTGTTGTTTATCAATATTTTAAAAGTATTAAGCAATAGTCTCATGATCCAATCTAGTCTTTTAATGATATATTTAAAAATATGTATAGTAGGCTTGAAAGTGATTACCAACCAAAAGAGGCATTAACTCTCAAAATGTATAAGAATTCCATAGACCCTATGACTTTGGTCTTTCTCTATAGAGCTACCAATGTTGGTGGACTACCTTTGGCTGACACAAAAACTAATAACATAGATAAAAAAATTTAAACATTATTTGAAGTTCTTGGATTCAATATTAGAGGTATAATCATTGAAATGAGGAGGTTGAATCAATGAGCCTAAATAATCCAACTTTAATTTCAATCATTTTCTACTCTTGATCAATTACCACAAGCATTCATCAAGCATACACATTGTTCAAAGCAATGAACAAGAGAGACAATTAAATATCAAGCATATAACATAATACATACATGGGAAACCCTCTTATGGAATAAAACACACTCTCAAGCCTACAAATATTTGGAATACTTATCCTATAAGGTATTACAAACTAGAGATTAATCATGTCCTGCCAACCAAGATTTATTAAAACACTTGTTCCATAAGTATCACATTCCCTTAAGATGATCAAATCCTTTAAACCACCTTCCTTTATTGAAACACCTATTTCACAAGGAACAACTATCCCTAAGGAAGACCAAGTCTTTTAGAACCTCCTTTGAACACTTCCACCTTTGAATTTATGTCTTCAACACCTAATGATGGAAATATGAATATCACTCTTCACCTTCACTTAACACTCCATATTGTCCAAAGAAAATTATAAATTTAAAACAAAAAACAAAGATCAATTAGGACACATTATATATCCCAACTAACCCCACTTATTCAACTCTACACACTCAATGCATCCAAATCCACCTTTTGGATCACTAGTCACTCCTTAAAAACAACTCTATCACCACATAAATAACATGACCAAATGGTCATACACACAATCCACACTCTAAACTATCTCTCATATCAGTGACTAGGCTCACATAGACACCATCTATCCTTCACTCATCCTCAACCTAGATGATCACTATTCAAACATAAAAAATATGACCTATAGGTCATACACATAGTACTCAATCTAATCTTATCATCAACCCAACCATTAGACATACTCATCCTCTTTTCTTCTTCAAATGTATACACCATTCCCACAAGCCTAGAAACCATCTCCTTTGGTTTCACTATATATAGAGACTTCATGATAAATAACTTCTTAGTCCACCACTAGACTTGAACTAAACCTTAAGGCTTTTCTTACATCAATACATGGATTAAAAAAATCTTGATCTATTGGCCATAGCATTTATGGGTCACCCATAAGCAACTACACCTTTTAATAAGGCCCTTGTATCTCTTATAGGTCTCATGGAGACCTATTCACCCACTTAGCACTTTAACAAGAAAAATAAAATCCTCAAGACCACTTCAAAAAGTAGAGGTCCACTCCAAATGACCCATTATTCACACCCACATGGGTCCATGCCACTTGGAACACCAAATCCACACATGAACCAACCAATTAGGTCACCTCGCTCTTTAGGTCTTCATACATAAAAAGTATAGTCATAAAATTATAAATCAAACACACAAATATCTCACATAATCACATGAAAAATTCATATGTAAATAGCCTCAATATCTCTTCAACATTTCCATGTGCCTTAGACACTCCAACACATGCCAAAATATCTCAAACTATCTCACTCAAGATGACCACTCAAATTGGTCATACATAGTCAAAATATAGTCAATCTAATATGATTATCCATATATCTGATTAGGAGAATACTATGACAAAAAATTACTTCTCATAATTATTTGAGATTTATAAAACATCTCCATACTCATTTTCTTATTCAACTCATCTCATAACACCTACAACTTGCCTCTATAAGATGGTCACTCAATCTGCCAATAACCTTCAAGAACATAGTCAACTTATTAACCTTTGCTCATGCTTAATATCAATTTTTCAAACCTCCAAATACCACAAAAATCATCCCCATGGAGTATAAAACACCCCTAAATATCTAAGTCATCATAATAAATCAAAACAACATCAACACAAGATCGAATATCTTTCTCGAGTCACTTGTAGAACATATATGAAAACATAGTCAAATTTAGAGCTCAATATCTTTGACTGTACTCACTTTGAGATATTGAAATATATATTTTCATATGAGCCTTCTATTATTATACAAATTTTCTTTATATATCAATAGAAATTTTGACTTCTATCAAATGATACATATAAAATACAGAGCTTGAGTTTTTCCCTATGCTAAATTCAAATATTTGAATTCAAACGGTCATAGTTAAACCTCAAAAAATTGCCTTAATATCATTCTCTCACTTAATTTGCACAATCAAACTCCCTATATATATATATATATATAAATTACACTAATATTTAACTCATTTATCCTTCAGTCACTTTGACCACTTTAACTTACTACGCTATGTTGATCTCAATCATACCAACACCCACTCACCATTAATGTCTTATCCTTACCCTTGATCAGTCATTAAACATCAAGAACATATATCTATCTCACTTATTCTTGACATATTGGAGTAGACATGATTAATTTATCTCCTTTGATACTTTTAAAAATTATATTGCTTGCATATTTGACTATGGGGACCACTGTAATCTACCTAGAAGGTCAACTTTTGACCTTAATAACTTTCATCACACTTCAGTGCATGATCTCAAATTTTTATCAGATGATATCCTAACATATAAAAATCCATCCATATACTAATAATATCCTATAACCTTCACATGAGTTATATATATTACCACTAAAATTCCTTATCAATTTCTTCTATCACAAAGCCAACTATGTCAAAATATGCTTGGGAGGCCAAATTTGAATAAGCATATATTTTGATGTGCTTTATCACATGATCTAAATTTTAGTTAAAATTAAATAGGATAAAAAATAAACAAACTTATATGATTATTTTCTATTTACACTTTCACATGTTCAAGATATAACACCATCAAAATGCCTACTCAGCTTTTCTTGTCGCATGTACATTTGGCTATGGAAAAACATAGTCAAACTGCCTTAAAGACCAAATTTTCACATGCACATATTTTGATGCACTTAATTACATCATATAAAATCTAATTAAAATAAAATATGCATAAAAATTAAGAAAACCATATGATCATTTTCTCCTAACACATCTATGCATGTGAATACTAACCTCATCAACATGCTTACTCAGCTCTTTCTCACCACATGAAAATTTGGCTAAGGGAAAACAATGAATTTTGACTAAGAAGCCAACTTTAAACCCTCATATATTTGACTGTGATTTGATGCATGAATTGAGATTTCAAAAAAAATACTAGTCATAAATGTGGTCACAATCATATGACCACCTCCCCCTAACTCATCCACACATGGCAATGGTGATTAAAAAAACTACCTATTCATATTTTCTACCACTAAACCCATACTGCCAAGATGATCATAGTGAATACATAGATGAATACCACTCAT
The DNA here is from genome assembly GCA_037957365.1 of Torreya grandis. Lineage (NCBI taxonomy): Eukaryota > Viridiplantae > Streptophyta > Pinopsida > Cupressales > Taxaceae > Torreya > Torreya grandis. The sequence goes on along the minus strand of JARHVA010010315.1, from coordinate 47,655 downwards.
TCACATAATAAATCTAACCACTATAGACATCTGATAGGATCCATTACACATGCTCAATACTCTAGACTCATCCCTAATCATCTTTGAATAGGTAAACTTTGAAGATCAACCAAGGCCACTTCAAGCACACTAGGATAAGCACACTCCACACTTTGTCATTTCCACTTAGTCTATAAAATCACTTCATTCACTCACCATCACACCTCTATTACATCACCATGACATCACTGATAATTCTCCAACAATCTCCCCCTTATTCATTGATGTCAACAAACATCATTGAGCTCACCTTCTCTCTCTTCATGCACTCTCACAATAGGAACTTTCTCCCCCTTGAACACAATGACAAAATGGGAACAAATATGATCCTAAAGACATGAAAAGACAATTAAATATGAGAGGAACACCTTATAGATATGATATAAACTCCTCCTTACCTTGAGACTACTTCTTACCTTGACACTTCCTCTTGCTCCATGCTAACACTCTCTTCTTCAAACAAACACAACAACTACTAAAGAAAGCATACATAAAAACAACACTAAAATATGATGTAACTCACCAAGAAACATATAATAGGGACTCCTCCTAATATCTCTCAACCAATGCACCTCTTGAGCATCTTTAGATCTCTATACATCATGAAGAACCACCATGCATGTTTACTAGCCTTCTCTCTCAAAAAACCATAAGAACTATCAACATAAATTAATCCCACTCACCAAATAGGAAATATTCCCTAAACCTATTTTAGAACATTCCTTAAAATGCACATACCTTGCTCTTTTGGATAAATTGAACAAAAGTATTCTTCTTCTCACTAGGCCTATATAATCTTCTTATAGCCCTACTTGGAACTTACAGAGCTCACAAATTTTATTAAACACATATTCAAGATCAAAAAATTCATATGTGGAATATTATCATATTCACCCTCAAGTACACCAATTTAAAACACCTAGCTCAACATCTATAGTATATTTCCTTCACAATCCAACTTGCCAATTAGGTCTCCATCTTGATAAATACTTGAATAAATTAAAATCCACAACCCTTCATATCTCTATGAGTCTTATTTTGGCTACCCATTTGGCCCATTCAACATATTAACAATCCTTAGACCTTAACTCATAAGGCAAACCACTTTTACAGTAGAGCCCAAAACCCTAGAATCTCAAAACAAATAGAGTCAACAAACCTCCTTATGGTCAATGCACACCTTAAAAACTTCTTGTACACCTAGAGACAACCATCACATAATTTTTAATCAAAAATTGATATTCTAGACATTTGGTAACCCAAACATCCTATAACCCATTTTAGGCCTCCTTGCCCTGAAGCCAAAAATTGAGAAAACTAAGAGCACACAAAAATATCCAATTTGACTTTAACATATCTTTATACCAAAAACCCACCTAGATAATTTTATAATAAGGTCAATAGACCTTTATATTCAAAAAATTAATCTTGGAAAAAACTCAAATATGTATCTTGTTTTTACACTTTGGAAACTATAATTTTTACCTACAAACTTCGCATAACTAGCTTCATTTTTTCATGATAAAGAACACTAAATTGGGCTCAACCATGCATTATAATCATGTCACCAATTGATGAAAACATTTCATATTTTTCATCTAATGTTCACTTAGATCCATATATAAAAACATAGATATTAGAATTATGAACACACCCCTTAGGGTTTGTAGACATCAAACCCTCGAGTTACTACCTTTCAATCTTTGAGATAATTATTCAAACTTGACACACAAGTCTGCCAACAACAAAGTCCTTCATAGTAAGCTAAAACATCTTCTCATGACATTTGTTGTCCTAAAACATCAATCAAGTCTAAACCAACATCCACCATGATTCCTCTTTCTGGAATGTGCCTCTTGGAATATTAGAGAGATATACTCTTTTGACATAGTGAGACTAAAAATCAAAAAAATTTGGAGACTCCCATATCTCCATACATTTATTTGACTTAAAATCCTACTTGACTTATAATAGATGCTTGACTTTAATATTTTCTTTAGATTTCTTAACAAAAGTTGTCAATAAAAACTCTTGATTTTCCTTCAGGTCGATCATGTAAAAAAACCATCTTTCATTTTATCTCAAACACTCTTAGAATATTTATCATTCATTTTCTTGCCATCCTTCTCTATAGTCATTTTACTTTCTTTAACTTTGAGCTTAAACTAATCTACAATACATTCTTCTAAAACAACTTTCTTATCAACCTTTTAACTAGAGTGATTAACATTGATAATCTTTGGTCTCCATAACCAAGAATGACCTTTATTATATACAATGGAATCTTCATGTCCCTTGAAATACCTTAAATACCTATTGAATCTAATTGGGCATAAACTTGTAATATGACCACTCTTATGACAACTAAAACAAATAACATCATTCATACCTTTTAATAGATCTATGTTATGATTTCTCCAAGACCACTTGCTCCTTCCAAGGCTCCATGTGAACTCATCCTTCTATAATCTCTTAACCTATGACCATATTGATAACAAGAATGGCAATCATCATGAAATGAACTTGCATAACTTATTGCATTAGGTTGTTGAATTGGTCTTCTTTCATTGCTTTTCAAGTTTGCAATCTCCTTGACTTGCTCATAATTCTCATGCTCCTTTTTTATCTTGTTCAACTTGTCAATGAATTGTTCATGATCATTATTAAAAACAATTATCTCAATTTTCATTTCATCATACTCACCTTGCCTTGAACTCATTTGAAATTTTTTTCTTCTTCCTGTGTCTTAAAATGTTTGCATTCTTCTTCTCTTGTCTTTAGATTTACATTAGTTTCCCCTAAATGATCATTGAGATTGTTGATTTGTTTTCCATATTCTTTGACTTGTTCTAATTTATTTTGTTCTTCTTCAATCTTGCCTATTTAGATTATGAAATTTTCATACTCATCTTTTAGGGAAAAAAGATTAGTCTTCAATTGATCATAGTCAACTTCTTTAGCTTTCATGTTTGAACATGCAACCTCCATCTAAATTCTAAGAACTTGGATAGTCTCCTTATCCCTCTTAGCTTCTTTAACCATGTCATCCATAATTCTACATGCTTACTCTTTAATATGACTAATATATTCTTCAATATATTTGACCATTAATCTCAACACAATATTTTCTCTCCTCAACTACATAGTCATATTTGTACCACTTAAGATCTCCTTCAAGTTGTTAAGCTACCTCTAAAGGACCTACTCTAATACCAATTTTTAGAGGTACAATCACTAAGAGGAAGAGGGTGAATCAGTGAGCCCAAATAATCCAAATTAAATTCCAATCCTTTCTTATTCTTAATCAATTGCAATAAGCATTCATGAAACATACACATTATTTATAACAATGAATAAGAGAGACAATGAAGGATCATGCACATAACATAAGACATACATGGGAAACCCTCTTGGTGAATAAAACCCACTCCCAATCCTAAAAACACTTGGACTATTTGTCCTATAAGGTATTATAAACTAGAAACTGATCATGTCCTCTTGACCAAGATTTAGTGAAACACTTTTTCTATAAGCAGTACCTTCCCCTAAGATGATCAACTCCTTTAAACCACCTACCTTTAGTCAAACACCCATTTCACAAGGAATAACTGCCCTTAAGGAAGACCAAGTCCTTTAAACACTCCTTTGAACACCTCCATATTTAAACTAATATATTCAACACCAGACCATAGAAATTTGATTATTACTCTTGACATTCACTCAACACTCCATGTTGGCCAAAGCACATTACATACTTGAACCAACAAATAAAGATCAATTAAGACACACTACATATCCCAATTAACCCCACTTATTCAGCTCTACACATTTAATGCATCTAAATAAACTTCTTAGATCACTTTTCACTCCTCAACAATAACTTTTTCATCACATCAACAACATGAATAAATGATCATACACATAGTCAACACTCTAACTTGTCTCTCAAAATAGCCACTAAGGTCACATAGACACCTTCTATCCTTCACTCATCCTCACCTACAAGAATTCTACTTAGACATCTGAAATATGACCTATAGGTCATACACATAATCCTTAATCTAATCTACTCATCAAGCCAACAATTGGGCACACTCATCCTCTTCTCTTCTTCACTTCAATGCATACAACATTCCCACAAGCCTAGAAACCATCTCCTTTGGTTTCACTATATATAGATCCTTCATGATAAACAAATTTATGGTCAGCCATTAGACTTGCCTTAACCATTAAATCTTATCTTACATCAATACATGACTCAAAAAAATCTTCATTGGTTAGCCATAACATCTATGGCTCGCCCTTAATCAACTACACCTTTAAATAAGTCCCTTGTAGCTCTTATAAGTTTCATGGAGACCTATTCACCCATTTAGTACTTCAATGAGTAATATAGAAACTTAGGACCAATTTCAGATGAATAGGTCTAGTACAAATGACCCCCTAATCACACCCACATGGGTCCATGCCACTTGGAAAACCAACTTCATAATTGAACCTACCAATTAGGTTACCTCTCCCTTCAGGTCTTCATACATAGAAAACACAATCACAAAATTTTGAAAAAAAACACATAAAGATCTCACATAAAAAAATACAAAATTCATATTAATATAACTTCCAATATCTCTGCAACATCTCCATGTGTCTTAGACACTCTAGCATAGGACAAAACACCTCAAACTATCTCACTTAATATGACGATTCAAACTAGTCATACATAATCAAAATATAGTTAATCAATATGATTATACATATCTAATCAAGATCATACTATGATAATAAATTCATTTTCATAAGTATTTGAGACTTATACAACATCTCCATGCTCATTTTCTTCTTCAACTCAGCTCAGAACACCTTCAACTTGACTTTGCAAGATGGTCACTCAATCTACTAGTAACCTTCAGGGACACAACCAACTTCTTAACCTTTGTTCATACATAATATAAATTGGTCAAACCTAAAAGGACCACAAATATAATCCTAATGAATTCTAAAACACTCCCAAATATTTAATTCATCATGATACATTGAAACAACATCAACACAAGATCAAATATCCTTCTCAAGTTACTTGCAAAACATATATGAAAATGTAGTCAACTTTAGAGCTCAATATCCTTGAATATACTCACTTTAAAATATTTAAATCTATATTTCCAGATGTTCCTTAGATTTCTATACAATGTTTCTTTTTATATCAATAGAAAATTCAATTTATATTGAAAGATATGGACAAAATACAGAGCTCTTATTTTTCCCTCTGTTAAATTCAAATATTTGAATTCAAACGGTCATAACTAAACCTCGACCACTTGCCTTCATCTCATGCTCTTTCTAAACTTGGTGATTCATGCTCCATTGATATATCTTGAAATTACACCAAACATTAACTCTATCAAACTTTATTCACTTTGACCACTTTGACTTACTATGATCTGTTGATCTTAATCGTACGAACACCTGCTCACCATTGATCTCTTAGCCTTACCTTTGATCAGTCATTAAATATCAAGCACATCTAGCCATCTTGTTACTTCCTAACCTATTATAGTGAACAAACTTTGTTAATATCCTTTTATATTTTCTTTAACTTTACCTCTTTCATATTTGACTATGGGGAGCACTATAATCTACTTGGAAGTCCAACTTTGGACCTTAATAACTTTCACCATGCTTTGACACATGATCTTAAGTTTGGACAAGATGATATCCTCAGATAGGATAATCCATCCATATACTAAGTATTTCTTTGAATATTCACATGAGTGAGTATATCACCATTAAAATTATTTATTAGAATCTTCTATCACAGGGCTAACTATGTCAAATCCTATTTGGGAGGCCAACTTTGAACAAGCATATCTTTTGACGCGTTTCATCACATGATCAAAATTTTAGAAAAAATATACTAGGATAAAAATTAAACAAAACCATGTGATTATTTTCTATTTAAACCTTCAAACATGAAAGATATAACACCATCAAAATGCCTACTTAGCTTTTCTTGTCACATGCAAATTTGGATATGGAAAAACACAGTTAAATTGCCAGGGAGCCTAGCTTTGCACATGAATGTATTTTGATGTGCTTAATCACATGATCTAAAATTTAGCATAAATAAAATAGGAACAAAAATAAATAAACACATATTATTATTTTCTCCTGATAGCTCAACATGTGTGAATTTTGACCTTATCAAAATGCTTAATTGGCTCTTTCTAGCCACATGCAAAGTTAGATAAGTATGGAAAATAATTAATTCTAACTGAAAATCCCACTTTTCACCCTGATATCTTTAACTACACTTCAATTCATTAATTAATTTTTAGAAAATATCAACTAGACATAAATGTCATCACATTCATATGACTGCCTCTCCCTGACTCATCCACATGTGGCAATGGTGACATCAACAAACTACCTTCTTAGATTTTATGCCACTAGACCCATTCTGCCAAGATGATCATAATGAAGAACCAAATAAATACCACTCATGCACACAATAACTATAACCATGATGGACCCATGATAGGACCCCTTACACATTCTCAATACTCTAGACTCATCCCTAATCATCTCTAAATAGGTAAACTTTGAAGATCAACCAAGCCTAATTTAAACATACTAGGACAAGCACATTGTGCACTGTCATTTTAAATTAGGCTAAAAAAACACTTCATTCACTCACTAGGACACCTCCATGACATCACTAAAAAATTTCCAACAATTTCCTCCTTTGTAATTGATATTAACAAACATCATTCAAGTTACCTTCTCTCTCTTCAAGAACTCTCATAATAGGAATTTTCTCCCCCTTTGACACAATGACAAAGTGGGCACCAATCTAATCTTGAGGACATGAAAATACCATAAAATATAAGAGGACCACCTTATAAATATGATACAAACTCCCCCTTATCTTGAGCCTACCTCTTGCTCCATGTCAACACTCTCTTCTTCAACCAAGCACAATAACCACTAAAGAAATCATACATAAAAATAACATTAAAATCTTATATAACTCACCAATAAACATCTAAAAGTGATCCCTCCACAAGATATATGAGCCAATTCACCTCATGACCATCTTCAGATCTCTATACATCATGAAGAACCACCATACATGCTTACTAGCCTTCTCTCTCAAAAAACCACAAGAACCATCAACAAAACTTCATGCCACTCACCAAATAGTAAATATGACCCAAAAAAACATGATATCATTCCTTTAAATGCACATACATGGATCTTTTGTAAAAACTAAACAAAATCATTCTTCTTCTCACTAGGCCTATCTAATCTCCTTGTAGCCCTACCTAGAACTTGTAGAGCCCACAAATTTTAGTAGACACATCTTCAAGACCTAAAACTTAACATCTATAAACATTATCATATAAACCCTCAAGTACACCAATTTTCAACACCTAGCTTAGCTTATGCATTATACCTTCACAAACCAACTTGTCAATTAGGTCTCCATCTTGACAAATAATTAAATAACCTAAAATCCACAACCCTTCATATCTTTATGAAGCTTGTTTTGACCACCCATTTGTCCCATTATACATATTAATAATCCTCATTTATTAAGTCAGAAGGCAAACCACATTTTTAGAAGAACTCAAAACCCTAGAATCTTAAAACAAATATAGTCAACAAACCTTCTTCTGCTCAATGCAGAGCTCTAAAACTTATTTTATACCTAGATACAACCATCAAATAATTTTGAATGAAAAATTGAAATTCCAAACCTTTGGGAATCCATACATCTTATAAACCATTTTAGGCTTACTTTCCCTCGACCCAAAAATTTAGAAAACTAAGAGCACAGAAAAATCTCCAATTTAACTTCAACATATCTTCTAACCACAAAACCACCTATATCATTCTATAATAAGATTAAAAAACCTTTCTATTCAAAATATCATCTTGACAAAAGCACAAATGTGTATCTTATTTTTACACTTTAAAAACTACAACTTTTGCCTATAAAATTTATGCAACTAACTTCACTCTTTCATCATAAAGAACACTAAAATGGGCTCAACCATGCATTAAAAGCATGTCACTAATTGATGAAAACATTTCATATTATTCATCTAATTTTCAATTATCTCCATATATCAAAACTAAGATATTAACATTATGAACACACCCGTTAGGGTTTGTAAACATAAAACCCTCAAGATATTAACTTTCACTCTTTGAGATAATTCTTCAAAAGCTTGGCACACAAGTCTTAAAACAACAAAGCCCTTCACATTAAGCCAACACATATTCTCATTACCTTTCTTGTCCGACAACATTAGTTATGTCCAAACCAATATCCACCATGCTTCTTCTTTTTGCTAAGTGGCTCTTTGAAGCTTAGAGAGAGACACCCTTTTGACATAGTGAAATTAAAAATCCTAGAATTTTGGAGACTCCCATATCTCCATAACTTTATCTCACTTGAAATTCTACTTGAATTTGAATGGATGCTTGAATTCATTATTTTCTTTAGATTTGTCAAACAAATTTGTCAATAGAAACTATTGATTTTCCTTCAAGTCTATCATGGTAAACAAACCATTGTTGGTCTTATTTGAAATACTCTTAAAATATTTATCATTCATTTTCTTACCATCCTTCTTCTTCTCTATAGTCATTTTACTTTATTTAACTTTGAGCTTAAACTTATCTAAAACACATTCTTCCAAAACAACTTTCTTATCAACCTTTTAACTAGAGTGATTAGCATTGATAATCTTTGGTCTCCATAACCAATAATTACCTTTATTATGTACAATGAAAGCTTCATGTCCATTGAAGTAACTTGAATAATTTTTTACTCTACTTGGGCCTAAAATTTAAATATGACTACTCTTATGATAACTAAAACAAATAACATCATTTGTACCTTTTGATAGATTTGAATTATGATTTCTCCAAGACCACTTGTTCCTTCTTCCAAGGCTCCATGTGAACTCATTATTAGAACTCATACTTCAATATTCTCTTACCCTATGACCATATTGATAATGATATTAACAATTTCCATGAAAAAAACTTGTATACCTTATTACACTGGGATGTCTAACTAGTCTTCTTTCATTACTTTTCAAGTTTACAATCTCCTTGACTTGCTTAGACTTACCATGATCCTTTCTTAACTTTTTCAACTTGTATATGAATTGTTCATGCTCATTATTCAATAATTTTATCTCATTTTTTATCTCATCATACTCACTTTGCCTTGAACTCATTTTGACATTTGCTTTTTCTAACTGATTTTTAAGATGTCTACATTTTTATTCTCTTGTCTTTAGATTTACATTAGCTACCCCTAATTGTTCCTTGATATTATTGATTTATTTTGCATCTAATTTATTTTGTTCTTATTCAAACTTTCCTATCTTGATTATGACCTTTTCATATTCATTTTTTAGGGTAAAAAGATAGTCTTCAATTGATCATATTCAACTTCTTTAGCTTTCATATTTAAACATGTAGCCTCCACCTAAAATTTAAGAACTTGGAAAGTCTCCTTATCCTTGTTAGCTTCTTTAACCACATCATCCATCATTATACATGATTTCTATTTAATATGATGAATCTATTATTCAATAATTTTGACCATTGATCTCAAATCAAGATTTTATTTCCTCAACTACTTACTCATATTTGTAGCACTTAGGATCTCTTTCCAGTTTTTAAGATTCCTCCAAAGGACCCACTTTGATATTAATTGTTAGAGGTACATTCACTGAGAGGGGAGTGAATAAGTGAGCCTAGATAATCCAACTACAATTTCTATCTTTTCTTACTGTTAATCAATTACCATAAGCATTCATGAAGTATACACATTAGTCATAACAATGAACAAGAGAGACAATGCAAGATGAAGCACATAACACAAGACATACATGGGAAACCCTCTTGGGGAATAAAACCCACTCTCAAGCCTAAAAACACTTAGACTAATTATCCTATAAGGTATTATAAACTAGAGATTGATCATGTTCTCTTGACTAAGATTTAGTGAAACACCTATTCCACAAGGAGCACCTACCCCTAAGATGATCAACTCCTTTAGACCACTTTCCTTTAGTGAAGCACTTATTTCACAAGGAGCAACTACCCCTAAAGAAGACCAAGTCCTTTAGAACCTACTTTGAACACCTTCACCTTTAAACTAATGTCTTCAACACCTGATGATGGAACTCTGATTATCACTCTTCACCTTCACTCAACACTCCATATTCACCAAAACACATTACATACTTAAACCAACAAATAAAGATCAATTAGGACACATTACATATACCAACTAACCCCACTTATTCAAATATACACATTCAATGCATCCAAACCCACCTTTTGGATCACTCTTCACTCTTAAATAAAAATGTTTTCACCACATAAATAACATGAACAAATGGTCATACACATAGTCCAAACTCTGAATTGTCTCTCAGATCAGCCACAAATCTCACATAGATATAATCTATTCTTAGCTCATCCTCAACCTATAGAAGCACTACTCAAAAATCAAAACTACAACTTATAAGTCATACACATAGTCCTCAATTTGATCTACTAATCAACACAACCATTGGGTACACTTAGAATCCTATCTTATTCACTTCAACTCATATACCATTCTTACAAGCCTAGAAACCATCTCCTTTAGTTTTACTATATATTAAGACTTCATGATAAACAAGTTCTTGGTTTGACATTAGACTTTATTTAACACTTAAATATTATCTTACATTAATAAATGGCTCAAAAAAATCTTCATCGATTAGCCATAGCATCTATGGGTCACCCTTAAGCAGCTATAACTTTTAATAATCCTCTTGTAGCTCTTATAGGTCTCATGGAGACCTATTCACCCACTTAACACTTCAATGAGAAAAATAGAAACTTAATACCACTTATAGAAGCATAGATCCACTCCAAATTACCCCTTAGTCATAACTACATGGGTCCATGGCACGTAGAACACTAACTCCACACTTGAACCTACCAATTAGGTTACCTTGCTCTTCAGGTCTTCATACACAAAAAACTAGTTATAAACTTCTGAATCAAACACAAAAATATCTCACATAGACATATGAGAAATTAATATGTATATAACATCCAATATTTATTCAACATCTCTATATTCCTTATACATTCCAACATAGGCCAAAACACCTCAAACTATCTTGCTCAAGATGACCACTCAAACTAGTCATACACAGTCAAAATATAGTCAATCTAATATGATTCTTCATATCTGATCAGGAGCATACTATTGCAACTAATTACTTATCATCAGTATTCGAGGCACATAAAACATCTCCATGCTCATTTTATTCTTCAACTTAGCTCATAACACCTTCAAGTTACCTCTATAAGATGGTCACTCAATCTACCAATAACCTTCAAGAACATAGTCAACTTCTTAACCTTTGTTCATATATAATATCATTTATTCAAGAATAAAAAGACCACATATATCATCCTCATGGAGTCTAAAACACTCCTAAATGTCTAATTAATCATGAGACATTGAAACAACATCAACACAAGCTTGAATATCCTTCTCAGATCACTTTTAGAACAGTCATCAAAACATAGTCAACTTTGGAGGTCAATATCTTTAAATTTAATAAATTTAAGATATTAAAATATATATTTATATATTTAACTTGGATTCATACACAGATTTTATTTTTACATCAATATAAAATTTGAATTCTATAAAAATATATGGATAAAATACTGAGTTTTGGTTTTTCCCTATCTTAAATTCAAATATTTTAATTCAAACGGTCATAGTTAAACCTCGGCCACTTGCCTTCATCTCATGCTATCTATCAGCTTAGACAATCACACTTCATTGATATATTTTGAAATTAAACCAAACTTTAACTCTTTTAAACTTTTGTCACCTTGACCACCTTGACTTACTACGCTCTATTGATCTCAATCATATGAATACCCACTCACCATTGATCTCTTATCCTTACCTTTGCTTAGTCATTAAACATCAAGCACATCTAGACATCTCACTTCTTTCAAAAATATTAGAGTATATGTGATCCATATATATCATTTGAGACTTGCTTTAACTTTACCTCTTGCATATTTGACTAAGTATGGGGACCATTGTAATCTGCTTGGATGGCCAACTTTAGACCTTAATAACATTGTTTGTGCTTTAATGCATGATCTCAAATTTGAACTAGATGATCTAATTATATAGGATAATACATAAATATACTAATAATATCCTATAACATTCACATGAGTGACATATATCACCATTAAAATGCCTTCTCAAAATCTTCTATCATAGAGCCAACTATGTCAAAACCTGCCTAGGAGGCAAAATTTGAACAAGCATATTTTTTAACATGGTTCATCACATGATCTAAATTTTATCAAAAATAAACTAGGATGAAAACTAAATAAACCCATATGATTATTTTTTCTTGAAACCTTCACACATTCAATATATAACACCATCAAAATGCCTACTCAATGTTTCTTATCATATGCAAATTTGTCTAAGTATGGAAAAACAAAGACAAACTACCTAAGATCCAAAATTTACACATGTATATCTTCTTATGTGCTTCATCACATGATCTAAAATTTAACACAAATAAACTAGGAAAAAAATGAACAAACCCATATGATCATTTTGTCCTAACACCTCCACACATGTGAATGTTAAAATTAACATGTGTACTGAACTGTTTTTGGCCACATGCAAATTTGGAAAAGTATGTGAAAACAATGAATTATTATTTATAATCCAAATTTTTACCCTCATATATTTGACCATGTTTCAATGCATGACTTGAGATTTAGTGCATATCAACTAGGCACAAATGTGATCACAACAATATGACCACCTCCCCCTAACTCATTAGACTTGGCAATAGTGACATCATTAAACTACCTACTCAAATTTTATGCCACTAGACCCATTCTATTAAGATGATCATAATAAAGAACCAAATGAATACCACTCATGCAAATAATAAATTTAACCACCATAGACCTATGATAGGACCCATTGTACATACGCAATAGTCTAGACTCATCCTTAATCATCTTTGAATAGGTAAACTCTGAAGATCAACCAAGCCTACTTCAAGCATACTAGGATAAGCACATTACGTACTTTGTCATTGTCACTTAGACTATCAAAACACTTCATCCACTCACCAGGACACCTCCATGACATCACCATGACATCACTAACAACTCTCCAACACCCACTCAATGTCGGTCATATTTTCCTATAGTTTAGTCTAGTTCTAAATGCAAATTATAATACTATGGCCCAAAACTAGAACCCAACCTATAACCAACTACCCTTGACCTAGGTTGTACCCAATAATTATCTCAGTTTATTAAAAAAATCTCCCCATAACTAGCCAAACCTAAATTAGTCATCAATATTAGTTAATATTACTATAAAATGGGGTATTATCTTTGATTCCATGAAAATAGAGCTGGAAAAAAATCAAAGGATGATGCATAAATTGAGTAATGAATTTATAAGAATGCAAAATGATATGGGGAACATAGGAAAATAGAAACTACTTAGATATTTGGATTCTATTGGTACAAAAAACCTTCTAATAGGCCCATAAATAATCAAAAATAATAATTTCCATCTAATAAGGGATAAATATAAGAATCATATAAGAAACCCTTCCTAAATGGTGTCATGTACATAACACTATGTAGTGTGGTGAACTAGAATGCATCAATTTATGTAAATCCTTCAATTTATTTTAGATGGAGATCGATAGATAAGAAGGTTCTATGAATCAAATGGAATCATCTCCCTCTAGTGGTTCATGGCATCTAGGTACAACCAATGTTTTTTAGATAGAGAGGATAACACTGATAATATTTATGCTTTCTAACAATATCATCAAGCAAGGAACAACTACAACTTGAGAAGTAAGAATCTTGTTACTACATTAACACCTAAAAATAATTATGTTACCACTCCTCAAGATATGAAGGCTAATAGTAATCCACCTCTTCCCAAAATAGATGATAAATTATAGACTATAGAACCACATGGAAGAGGAGGGTAAAACATTATTTAGGATATGAATAAAATCAAGGCTAATATCAACCTGCATGAGATGCCCCATATCACTAAGAAAAGAGAGTTATTTCTTAAAGACAAAATGGGAAGGACATATGACAAGTACAAGGCTACCCATACCAATGTCATGTTATATAAAGACAAACTTTAAGTACTACCATTCTTGTTATTTATCTAAATATTTAGAATTAATATACACAACTGCTTGGTTGAATAAGGATCCTAAATTAATGTGATGTTGATAGCTATCTACCTAATGTTGGGACTCACTCTAGATAAGTCAAAGAGATTGGTCCTAAAATTGAATAATTACATCATCTTGTGTGTTAGGGAATTAGTAAATGTGCATATTTAGATGTCATCTAAAATCCATGTGCAATAGACCATCAATATCTTGGTCACAGATATTCTAAAAGTTTACAGTTTACTACTAAGTTAGGACTAGTCAAAAAAATTTAATGGGTACATGTCCATTGATTTGTCACACATGTATCTTCCCTAGAAAGGAGTGGCTAACAAAAATATGAGTTGATTGAAATCTGAAGATGAAACATCTGATTACTTAGTATAACACCACCAATGGAAAAGTGGACTTTGTGTCTTCACACATAGGTCTGTATACATTTTATACTAGAAAATAATATGAATTTCATGAATGAGAATTTAAATGTCCTTATTAGCTATAGACTCTTCACTTTCATGAAGTTGTATCAAAACAAGGTTTGAGAATTGGTATGACCTAATTAATCTAGATGGAAACTAGTAATTAGATTCTTACATATTGTAGTTAACCATGTGTAAATAATAAATTTAAGTATTAAGATATAATACATGGATTTTACTTTTAATTGAAACATAAAATCAAATAATTATAGATTTTTGGTGACTCAAAATTGGTTATTAACCATATCAAGAATAAATATCAGTGTAAACTCACTTATTTAAATAAATATAAACATTGAACATGGGACCTAATTGATTCCTTTGATATGTTTATCATCAAATCCATCCTAAGGTATTAAATATAGATAATAGATCCACTAGTAGCTTTAGATGATAATTTCATACCTCTCTAAGAGTCTAAAATGTATAATTTTTTAGTGGAACTAGTTCTTTTCCCTTCTATCATAGGTAATGTGGACAACTTACAAGTATTTGAAGATGATCATTGGATTGTATAATTCATTAATAATTATGAAGTATTTAAAACCCATAGAATAAATAAAGAATATGTCAATTTGATGTTGATTGAATAATTAGGAGAAGTTGGTGATTTACAACTAAAGGAGAATTGCATCCCTATGGGCATGGTCTCATTGCAATGAGCTTTTGATGTATATCCCCATGCCTAGAATAAAAAATAGCTCAAATCAATAGAGTAATATTTCATTAAAGAGAATTTGGTAACTGACTAACATCCTTAGTTTGTGAATGTGGGTTTGAGTTACATGTAAAATGAAAATCAAAGGTTGAAGAGATTGATTATATATTGCATGGATGTCATCACATGGACATATGATACCCTAAAGCTATTTAAACCTAGAGTGACCACTCATACCATTCTCATGAAGCTATAACACAATAACTTTAGAAAAATATATAGGCTAGTGAATCCAATCATAAAACCTCTCATACATATTAAATTACAAAAACTACTAGATGCTAAAATAATTTTCCAAATAAGACATTTGACCTGGGTAGCCAATACCATGAACTAGAAATTTGATGATGAAGGGGAGATTAGTATTGTGTTAGTGGATAAATCAAATCAAAAGCACACTAAATTGTCACCTTCATTCCTAGTTACTAGGGTGATCTTAATAACAAAAAAAATTAAAAGCACAAGTAAAATGTAATGAAAAATAACAATCCTTCACCTTCTTTGAATGTTCCAAATTCATTATTGTAGTGGCTTGCTTGGTTTGTGCTCATGAAGTCTACAACAATAGAAGATTGGCTACCTCCATCTCTCCTTGGCACCTTACTTGGATTTAGCTTCAATATTTTGGAATCATAACTTTTCCATGTGAGATATCTTTGGAATCAATTTGGCATGGTAACTTTGCACAATTTAAGCTTAAAATTCATTTGGTAAGGCCTTTTATTTATAGATTTTGGAAAATGGCTAGAATCAACCTGGACCGTCCATCTCAAGATCGATATGTGTGGCTAAGGATTAATCCAATTATGTAATTAAAAATCCATAAATAGGCTCATCAATATTTGGGTTAGAGGGGAATTTAAGAGGCATGGGAGGGGTTAACCTTGATATTTTATGCATTTATGGCCTAGGGATGTCTTCCCAAGAAAGGATGTCACCTGATGATGTGGATATTCAATATTAATTTTTGAAAATAAGTATTCAACAAGTTTCCATGGAATTCTTAATTAGGCTCTAATTTTTTTAATTAGATCATAAGCATGATTAAGCACTTTGTGCACAAAATACTCAAATGAATTAGATTCCCTTGTTATTGGTCCAAAATTTGACTAGATTGGAATTATAATATGATTTTAGATGAATTGGATCCATTATACCATTTAGGATGTTTTCAACATAAAATAATAAAGGCATGTGTCTTGTACAATAAATTTGATAGAAAAGAGCAATGTAGAGCACCTAGGTTGAAAATTAGCATTTTGACTGAAAATAATTTGATCAAAGTTAGTTGGCCCATAAATTGCACTATCCCATTTAATGATATCATGGCCAAAATCAACACTTGAATATATCAATTTCAACTCATTTAATGTGTTTTAGTGTTTTTAGGCCAAATTGTGCATTTTGGTGGAAATTAGTCAAAAGCCTGGTTGGAGGTCATTAGTGGCCATATTTAGGTGTCTATAGTTTACCCCTATTTGGGAAGGTGTTGAAAACTGTAGGTAATGTAATGTCTTCTCAAAGAATGAGAAATGGCTTGTATGCCAAAAAGAAGATGATGGTTGAAGAATAAAGCTCCAAATAGTGTTTAGGAAGCTATAATGATTCCCCTTCAAGGGAGTAGCCATCACATTTGTTAATAGATGGTCCCTCAAAAAGAACAAAGAAGAAAAGTGGAATTAACCCATGGTTGAGTTTAATTCAAATGACAAAATTCTTGCATGCATTAATTTAAAAAGATTACTGATTTGCCCAAAGGTGGTTATAATTAGGAATAAAAGTTAAAATAATGGTTTTCCCATAGGTGGTTATAATCATTAAGAGGACCTAGATTTGATAAAGATGATTGTGCCCCAGTTAGGGCTAATTAGCAAGCATAACTCAAGGATATAACCTAGAATATAGATTAAATATGAGTGGGTGAAAAGTGATGAAATAGATGAATAGAATAATAAGATTGATCAGTGTGAATGATTCAGTTGTACTTACCAATGAGGAGATGTTCATCTTGATTATCAATAATACAAATAGAATGGGCAATGGGTTGATTTGATCAAGATGGGTGAAAGGATTTGCCAAGTTCCAAGGAGAAACTTTTGTGGGTCCATTTATTGTAGACCTTCTTGAAGCTAATTTTTGGTGTAACATGTGATGGTAGGCATCATGATAGAATACCATGAAGACTTAGCCAAAAAATGCATAAGGATTGACTCTCAATCTAATAAACACTCAAAAATAATGCACCATTGATAAAAACCATGATGATAATGTTGAAATACGAATATGGATGGACTTAAGAACAATATGTATAAGGAATCACCCAATGAACACATATATACTGAGTCAAGGTAATAGTCATAAAAGAAAACAAATAGACAAGTGAACAAACAAACAAATAAATAGAAAACCAAACAAATAAACAAACAAATTGCAATAAACAAATCAAACAAAAAGCTTGAAAATAAAAGAAAAAGAAAGCTTCCTAACAATGACCATGCCCTAGTAAGGTAGATCGAGGATAACTAACTAGGCTTAGACAAGACAAATATTTTTGGATTTTTGAAATGTTATGAATGTTTTTGGAATTTTTATGGTATCTTAACTCATTAGAAAATGATAAAATACCTACTCTCAAAATGGTGAGAGCATTTGGCTTAAGTTGCTCACAAAATGGTGAGAGTGTATGGAAAGGGGGATGGAGGTGACCTAAACATGAATTGAGTATGATGTATATAGTCCCAAAATGACCTCAAGTAATAGTAATTATATCCACATAAAAGGTGTGGAAAAATCAATTAGGTCCCAACAAGTTTTCAAATCTGACAAATGGATATTTAAATGAAAACAATGATGGCAAGGTGATGTAGTCATTCATGGTAAACAAGTGTTGCCCCTAGTTTATCCATAGTTGGTTATAACTAAGATAAAATAGAATAAGGTCAATGATAATAATTTTCCCATAGGAATTTATAATTATTAGCAAGACTGGTGAGACACTAATTTACTCTTAGGTAGTTATAGTCATTAGCAAGACTGGTGAGACACTAATTTTTGCATAGGCAGTTATAATCAGGCTCACACAAATAAACTTGATACAAGATGAAAAATGAAAGATATCTTATCAGATCAACTATCACACTAATTTCATAGACTATCATGTAAACATGGATTGGATTGATTGTTTAAACTTGATTGTATGCCCCCCACAAAAAATTAAGGGAAGAATGAAAGAAACCAAGATCAAAATAGGATTGGGTAGGATGACTAAAAATAGGCTTTAGTTTAGATAAGAATGGAATGGATAGATAACATGATCTTTTTAAGGATAATGATGGTTTTGATAAATTAGATAAAATGGTAAGAGGGTTGCCACCAAGTGATGGGGTAAATGGAAGGATACATGACAATGGAAAAATGATATGTAACAATGGTAATGGCATGGTAATGTGAAATGGTATGGTACATGTTTTTGGCCTAGGTGTGGGTTTTGATTCAATTTTCCTATTGATGGGGAGATGCACATCCTAATCAATAAATGATACAAATATAATACTTGATTATGTTAATTTCTATCCTATACCTCATCTAAATAACTAATCCATCAAAAACTACCTACAAATTTGGATTCTAAAAATGTTGTGATTTTCATTGGTCATTAATTTTTATTCCTTCAAATGTTGAGACAAGGTATCTTTTTAGCCTCTATAAAAGAAAGTGCAACTATGGATGGTAAACAAGGACAAATAATAGATGGTAGGTTTGATTATGAAATGAAATGGTAGATGATAATGGAATGTGGAATGGTTGAAAAACAAATGAAGATTAGGACTTTCAATCATACGTAATGTTGTGATGTCAGATTCAACATAACTTTTGTTGTGATGGGGCCGAAGACCTATTCTCTCAATAGGACCACTAGATTTTTTTGTTGTTTGGGCCTGAGAGTAGCTACCATCTAATTAAGCTATAGATTGGAAGCTATTTTTATTTTATATAAAATAATGCCTTCATGAAGTAGTAAAGAAATTATGTACTCAATTATTGGCACCTCAAAGAGGTTTTTACCAATGAAGTTATCCTAATTGTCTCATTATACTTCAAAGATGGTTTCACTAAGGAATGTTGAATTTTGACTTTGATTATCTTATAACAACTCTAAAAAGATTTTACTATAATATTCTAAGTTTAAACATTTTTTGTCCCCTACTACCTTTGAAAAGATCTCACTAAGAGAGTGTTCTACTACATGATTGCAGTCTTTGCCTCCTTGATCTTCTTCAATTGCTATGTCACCATAGATGTAGTTCTACAAAGTGTGATTCTATTGATCTTAATCAACACTTGTGGGAGATGGAATGTCAATAATATGGCTATGTTGGTTTGTGTTAATGGTATGGGGAGAGGCTACACCATCCTAATATAATATATTATGATAGCTTATGTCGATGCCGAAGAACTCATCCTCAAAAAATATAATAGGATCACAGATGTATTCAAATTGATCTATGAGGCATGCATAACTAATGTTGTAACAACCATGAACATATTATTATCCTAAATATGATTTTGACTCAATGGACTCTAAATCCAATGTTGAGATTGATGTTGATTCTGATTCTGATGCTAAATTTGATATTAGTTCAAGAATAAAACTTGACTCTAACTATGATTCTTCATTTGATGGGTAATCTATTATAATGATGTATTGTTGGATATTTGGTATTGGATAAGTAATGGCCTATGATGGAATAATGGGCTCTACAAAGATTGGTTTGTCAAAGTGAGTCTCCTCTACAATGGGAAAAAGGTCAAGAGATAACACCTCAAAGATTGGCTTGTCAATAAGAAGATCTTGAAAAATAAGCATATGGTCAAGGGAATGATTTTCCCAAAGGTGGTTATAATCATCAAGAAGTTACTCAATAATGACTACCTCATTAGTGTGAGACTTATCGAGAACTAGTATAGGGTCAATAGGTGATTCATCATAGGTTGACTTATCACAAGTGATTGGTTTGACAAAAACATCTTGGATTGGTTGGTTTTCTTGGCCTTGGTTTCCAATGAGTTAGAAAATACTAGTTTTAAACATAGCTTTGTCTTTGAATGATTATATGGGTTGAGTTGTGGATGGGATTGGTACTAGATGAGGAATGCTCTATAGTTGGATAATGGTAAGGCATTGGGGAGCATGATTTTTCTTATAAGCCAAAAGATGAAGTCTTGAAATGGGAACAATAGGGTGGTGTGGAGCTTGGTTGTTTACACAAGCCAAAGGACTAGGTCTTGAAATGATGAGTTTGGGGCATTGTGGAGCTTGTTATCTTAAAAAATCCAAAGCATCTAAGTCTTCCTCATAAACCATATTATCTTAATATTGAGTTGGATCATAAGCTAGTTTTTGACTCTGTTCCATGTAATGATTATCGTAAAGAGGGTATGGATTCATGTCCCAAACAACATTATCTATAGTTGGGTATGCAAAGTTCTCGTCATAAACTATATCATCCCAATTTGTAATTTGATTTCGATTTTGTGGTTTTTAACTATGTTCTCCATATGGAGTATTATAGCGAGGATAATAAATCTTCTTAGAAAATCTTTCTCTATAAGGGTTCTTAGTGGGATTATGTGTGGCCATTCTATCATAATTTGGATTGTACATGACTCCACCATAAGTGTAGCTAGACATGTCCACATAAATTATGAAATATATAAAACAAAAGGCTTAGTTTTCTAAAAACTCTGAATAACTATGTCCAAAGGACAAATGGTTCAAACTTGGTTTAACTTGGTCAAAAGTGTGGAGCTATATCTCCAAAAATGGTTTGAAAGTAGAGTTGTATCTCCAAAATAGTATATGATAAAGCTTGAAATAAAATAGTATAACATCAATATTTTAACATCAAATTTCATACACACAAAAAGGTCAAGCATCTGAATAAAAACTAGCATGTCAAAAGTCTAGGTCAAAGTGTTCCAAACAATGTCTAAACTAGGAAAGGGAAAAGTTGAGTTACTAGGTATTTTGTCCAAATGTGGAGTCAAAAGATAGGCTCAAAAAAATAGGCATATGCTAGGACTTTTGTCCAAACAATGTCAAAATCTAGGCTTAAAATAAAGGCATTGATGTGAATTTAATCTAATGAGTTTGGAAATAATTTAAACATAGACCCAACATATAGAATCAAACATAAACATGATCAGTTGGCATTAGGCATAAGGCAAAAGGATTTTAGAGAAAGAATATTATCCCAAATAAAGGCACAAATAATGATGAGGATATGAATTAAACAAACAAAACATCAATAGTTTTCAAATTTGGGTAATCCATTAACTGGAGTTATGTAACCCAAAAGAGAAATATATGTGTATCAACTCTATGAATTAAGCCCTAAATAAATATCAATGAATTTTTGGATCCACACTTGACAAGGTTAATTGAAAACTTAATGTTAAAAACTAGGATTTGACCAAATAAGCTAGACAAGGTTAGATAGCATGACAACACAAGACAAAGGTCCAAATGGTATACATGACATGGTTTGAAATAAACATTTTGATATAAGGTAAACTAGTCTTGAAACAAATTAAGTAGACTAATGGTGTAAAAATGTTTGAATGATGTCATAAATGTTATGTTTCAAAAGAATCTAAGGAAAAATGGCTTTGAGATGTTTTGGGCAGCGTAATACTACCCTCTGTAACTCAAATGACACACACACAAATAAGTTTAGCAAAAATATCAAGGCACAAGTGTGGTGTAAAATGGCCAACATAACACCTCTTTAGACAAAAGAGTAATTTATAAAAAAAGTGGTTTTGATATATTTATAAACAAAAACTCAAGCTCTAGTCACAAAACCTACCAAGCAAGAAAAAATTACCAAAATAATCTAAGTATAATCATCCAAATCCTGAAAATGGTATGGCAGTGTGGGGTTGACTAAACTATCAAGCTTTCAAACATTTCTAGGGGAATCAATTACACAATGAATTTTATGTCAAATGATGCAAAAGAAAATCATGTAAATTGGGTGTTCATGACACTTGGATTATTAAAAAAAGGTCTAGTCATTTTTTCAACCATTACATCCTATTGTTCACTCAATGTAGTACAATGTTAGAAGTGGAGATACATCCCATGTGCAACTCCATCACTAGAAGGTGGTTTAACCACTCAAACCTTCTAATCCTAGTGAGACTGGGTGAAGTTAATGTTAGGAGATGAAACCCTAGGTTAAATCTTCCCTATAGAACTTGTGAAAGGTAATGGTGTCCCACTCGCAAGTCAAGATGCAATGAAATGAAAGACATAAAAAGAAAGGCTTTAGGGTCATTTTCAAGGTCACATAAACTATGACAAGGTTTTGGGGAGTGCTTTAGATGAAATTATTTATAAGACTTAGACTAGTCTTTTTGTAATAAGGATGGTGATTTTGATTCCAAGGGTTCCCTAAAGGGGATAAATGGAAGAGCATACACACATAAACCTTGTTTTTGCCAAACAAGTTCTAATTTAAACAACTAATTGAATACAAAAAGCTTAAAAAGGTGAGTTCATTTTTAAGCACTAAAATAAATATTTGTTGGTGTTCTTTTTGGCGTTTGGATTTAATTGATAAAATGCTAAAATATTACACAAAAAAGGCCACATGAAGCAATAAAGACCTAAGTTCATTTTAAACCGAAATTGAAGATTCAAGATTTAGCCTAGTTTCATGATTAAAACACCAAATTTTAAAATGTTGCAAGAGTTATGATGTGTTTTAAGCATTAAATGAAATTTATCTAAGACTTGGCCAAATATTAGGTTCATTTTAGGTTCTAATTCAAATGTGTGAAATCAAGCATGTTCATTTTAAACCTAAATGAAAGTGTGTTTGGTTAGTCAAAAGAATTCAAACCAAACTCCAAACTACCCCCTCAACCTAAAAAAACACAATTATAAGGGCCTATTGTGAATCACATAACAATTTGAGTAAATGACATTAATAATTTTAGCTCTCAAGTTGACAGTCGAGTTGGGTTGGATAGGTGAGTTGGGTCGATAGGTGAGTTGGGTTAATAGGTGAGTTGAGTTAGACAAGCGAGTTGGGTTGAAAAGTGAGTTGGGTTGGATAGCTGAGTTGGGTTGATAGGGGATTTGGGTTGGATAGGTGATTTGGGTTGATAGGCGAGTTGGGTTGGATAAGTGAGTTGGGATGAACTAGAGCTGAGTCAAGCCGAACCAAGGTCAAGTTGGGATGAACCAGAGCCAATTTAGGATGAACTAGAGCTGAGTCAAGATGAACCAAAGCCAAGTTGGGATGAACTAGAGCTGAGTTGGGATGAACCAGAATTGAGTTAGGATGAACTAGAGCCGAGTTAGGCCAAACCAGAGCTGAGTTGGGTGAAGCAAAGCCGAGTTGGGATGAACCATAGTTAAGTTAGGATGAACTAGAGCCAAGTTGGGATGTCTAGAGAATAAAACCATGGTTTATAAAAATGGATTTTTTTGCTCAAATTTTTACTTTCTTAGCAAGTTTCTTGTGAAGGCATTATGAGCAAATTTTTGGGTTACAGTCCCATCAGGCATGCCATTATGTGAACTAGGAATTTGATGATGAATGAGAGATTAGTATTATGTTAGTGGATAAATCAAATCAAAAGCACACTAAACTAACACCTTCACACCTAGTTACTAGGGTGACCTTAATAAATTAAAAAAAATTAAAAACATAGCTAAAAAGTAAGGAAAAAAAATAATCCTTCACCTTCCTTAGATGCTCCAAATTCTATGTTGTAGTGGCTTGCTCGGTTTGTGCTCATGAAGTCTACATTAATGGAAGCTTGACTCCCTCCATCTCTCCTTCGCACCTTACTTGGATTTGGATTCAATATTCTATCATCATAACTCTGTCATGTGAGATATCTTTGGAATCAATTTGGCATGGTAACTTTGCACAAGTTAAGCTTAAAATTCATGTGGCAAGGCCTTCTATTTATAAATTTTGGAAAATGGATAGAATCAACATAAACCATCCTTCTCAATATTGAGATATGTGGCTAAGGAATAATCCAATTATGTAATTAAAAATCCATAAATAGGTTCATCAATATTTGGGATAGAGGGGAATTTAAAAGGCATGTGAGGCATTGATGAGGCATGGGAGGGGTTAACCTTGATATTTTATGCATTTATGGCCTAGGGATGTCTTCCCAATAAATTATGTTACCTGATGATGCAGATATTCAATATTCATTTCTAAAAATAAGTATTGAACAAGTTCCATGGAATTCTTAATTAGGCTATAATTTGGTTTAATTAGCTCTTAAGCATGATTAAACACTTTGTGCACAAATTATTTAAATTGTTTAGAATGCCTTATTATTGGTCCAAAATTTTATTGGATTGGAATTAGAATGTGATATTAGATGCATTGGATCCAATATCCCATTTATGATGTTGTCATCACAAAATAACATAGGCACATGTCCCATAAAAGAAATATGATAGAAAAGATCAATCCAGAGCACCTAGGTAGAAAATTGGCATTTTGACTTGAAATGATTTGATCAAAGTTAGTTGGCCCATAAATTTACCATCCCATTTAGTGATATCTTGGCCAACATCAGCGCATGAATATATCAATTTCAACTCATTTAATGTGTTTTAGTGTTTTTAGGCCAAATTGTTCATTTTGGTGGAAATTGGTCAAAACCTTGGTTGGAGGTCATTGGTGGCCAGATTTAGGTGTCTAAAAGTACTTTACTAGTCAAAAATAGGAATGTATAAATTAGACTCTATGTTGATTTAAAAAATGTAAACAAAATATTAGAAAAGGATAATTACCCTATACCCTCTTTGGATGAGGTAATCTAAATGGTAAGTGGGTCAAAGATGATGTCTTTATTGGATAGATTCTTATATTATAATAAACTACTAATTGAAGTAGAAGATAAGATGAATATTACCTTCAATACCAAGTGGGGAACTTTCATATATAAAAAGATGTCATTTGGCCTAATCAACATGGAATCCACCTTTTATAAATTAATGATTTTTTCCTTTTAGGGATTGGTGGGAATTTGTATCATCATCTACATGGATGATATTACTATGCTTTTGAAAGATAAATATGATCATATAAACCATATACAAAAGGTCTTAGATAGGTGCAAAAGATATGGGGTCTCTCTGAATCTAAAGAATATCATATTTGGAGTTACTAGAGGGAAGCTATTTGGTCATATCATCAAAAATATGGTATTTACATCAATCTAAAATGTGTTTAGGCCATTTATAAGTTGACACCACGTACTAGTAAGAAAGATCTAAAGTATTTATTTGCAAAGATTAAATTTTTAAGGAATTTTTTTTTGGTTTTTAAGATATTTTCAAGCCATTAAATGTTATGCTAAAATAATTTTTGAATATTTAGTGGACAATAGAGGCCAAGAATTCTTTTTAGGATATCAGTGATGCAATTTACCAAGCTCGAGTTATTATTAATCTAGAATTCAATAAATATTTATATATTTATTAATTTGCTTCCAAACATACTATTAACATAGTACTTACACAAAAGGTGGAAAATAGTGAACATACCATTGCCTTTATGAGCACCAATCGAAAGGATGCAGAGTTGAGATAGTCCATGATAGATAATAAAATATATGTCATGATCAAAGCTATCAACAATTTGAGGTATTATATCCTAAGGAATAAAATATATGCCATTGTTTCAGACCTAACTATCAAGCTCATGCTTGTCTAGACTAAGTTGGGTAAAAGAATATTAAAATAGATGGAAAAACTACAAGAGTTTGATCTTGATATTTGACCAACAAAGATGGTGATAGTCTAGGGAATCATCCAACTGATGGTCAAAATTATTCCATACATCATCATTAAACAAATAAATAAAAATAAAAGAGTTTGGGGTGAATGGTACTGATGGATAATCCATTACCTACTCACATGTACATGTCTATTTGAACTAAAAAAAAGAGCATAAGTAAGCTTGTAGGCTCAAATCAACCCACTACATGATCAATAATGAAATCCTATAAAAAATAACTATGAAGGCATCTATCTTAGATGCATTTATAAATAAGAGGCTAAGGATATCTTTAAAAACTTACATAATAAATTTGGTAGTGGTAACCCCTTATGTAACACAAAAAATCATAATATTATGATGATAGAGTACTACTAGCCTAAAATCTTCAAGGATGCCCATAATCATGTCAGGACATGGTAGTTATGTCAAATGTTTAGGAAGAGAGAAGTGAATCCTACCATGCCTATATAGCTAGTCATTGAAGGATGCCCCTTCACCTTATGGGGTATTGATTTTATTGGGGTGATAAAATTGAATTCCTTGTTAGGACATTAGTTTGTCCTAATAATTACTAATTACTGCACTAGGTGGATAGAAGTTGTAGCAGCTAAAAAGTCTAGAGCAATGAATGTCATCAAGTTTCTAAAAGAAAATATATTTACTAGGTTCAACACTCCCATTTCTATAGTTTGAAATAGTGGTCCATATTTTTAATATTTTTAATTTATAGAATGGGAAATATGATAATCAAATCACAATCAATTTATCTTTAAACTAATATCCCCAAGGAAATGTAATGGCTGAGTCTACCAATAAAAATATGATGTATGCCATTAATAAATTAACACAAGACAAACCAAGAGAATGAAATATATTTTTTAAATATACACTATGGGTAGGCAAAACTAGGCACAAGCAAGCCCTCAAGGATTCTTATTTTTTTTGGTGTATGGACAATAACTAGTCTTCCCTATTACTAAGAAGATACCAACCTATAAATCCATGCAAGAGTACATGGGTGAAGATGAGATACCATAATAAAGATTAATTGAGATAGTCTAGTTAAAAGATGAAATAATTAAATCACTACATACATTCAGTAAACATAAATATATTATGAGTGATGGTTTGAGAAAAGATCCAAGATCAAGGCCTTTAGAATTTCAAACTTAGTGTTATTGTTTAATAAATCACATGAAAAGAATGGACACCATGATAAGTTCAATCTTTTGTGGATTATACCATATTAGGTATCATAAATACTTATAAATAATTCCTTTTAGATAAAATAATCAAGGTAATGACCTTGCCTTTCCAATCAATGGAGAACTTTTGAAGCACTACTTCATGCCTGTTCCGACTAGAGGTGTATCAAAGTGAATTATAAGTGGAGATTTAAATTAGAAGTATATTATATATCTAGATTTCTTTCCATTTATATTAGAATATATATATTTTTTCTTTCAATAGGTTAATTTTTATGTTTTCAAGGTTACTTTTTAAAAAATTTAGAATAGACTCACTATTTTCCTATGTTGAAAGTACAAACAACTTGAAAAAAATAAGAGGGATAATACATAATGGAGCATAATAAGTTTAATGGGGATTTATTATTATAGTACTAAAATTTTTGGAGTTAAGGTATGTATAATTATTGAATTATGTTCTTCTTAGATTGAATAGGTTTGTTATACATTATTATGGACCCATGTATGAATGATCCTAAACAAGTAAAGTAAGGAGATCCTGCCATTTGTAACCATCTTGCTAACTCATAGCACTAAAATCAAATCATATAATATCACACCTTATCCACTAGTGGAACAATTACAGCATACACATGTCCACTGATTACATGTAATATAATGATAATGACACCAATGCTAAGTTTAAAATAATGAAAATGGGATAGTTGTCATACTAAGATGACTAAGCATCCAAAAAAATAAAAAGGAAGCCACATAGAACTTGAAATTTTATGGAAAGGTATATTTATAATGAAAATACTAAAGATCTAAGGCCATTTATATACTTAATTTTCATGAGCTAAAGAATTAATGCATTCAATTCTCACATCCATTTCATCCCAAAGCAATATATTTCAAATTGCCATTTTAAATATAAGTATATTGCCTTCAATCTATCCATAACATTATGATTTAAAATATTAAATGAAAATAATGAATTCCAAACTTTATTACAATCAAGAGTCTACATGCTTCCCATAGAGTAAAGTAGTTTGAGAATGAAAAATTTAATGACATCCTCATCTTGCATCCCAATTCCCTCTGCTTACTCAATTGTAAACCGAAAAGATTTTATAGATACAACATTTGATTTTATATCTTTCAACCATGAGTTCAAGTATTATTTATATATATGGGATAGGGTGGAAGCGGTTGAGACATATAAAGATGAGGACCAACTCTCCCTCATCATACAAAGATTCAAAAATGATCACTAGTCATAAAAATAGTAGGCCTTCATAATGAAATGACCAAAACAAAGGTAATGCCTTGCATTGACTTAATATTATATTTATTATTCAATGGGAATGTTTTAGGAAAATATTGCATTTGAGACTAGGTAAGATGCCAGTAGCATATATTAGTGGGAATGCCTTTAAAGGGTATTATAGATTTCCAATTGCAGACATGCAATAAAAGAATGATGTAATTAACTCATGTATTAAAAAATATAATGCCAATAGAAGGTTGTAGGAATGGGATGGAAACCTAAGAAACTTAATAGTCCAAGACCTTACTTCTACCATTCATATAATGGTCTTCAAGCCAATAGTTAGAATTTTCATTGCCCTTTTTAATAGGATACATGGAATTTTGATTATTAATTATGTCAATGAGGTTTGGGTCCATTTACTAGATGTAATTTTTACCTCTAACAAGATTTTAGCACTAGGGGAGATCATTACTTCCAATTTGATTTCAAAAATCACCAATAATGGGAGTTTCCCTAAGGGTAATTTTTATATGATGTTCTATGTGGTGGATGTGATAATTGTAACTATCCATGCATCCCATGATCAATCCTAGGAACCATCCACTAATACCATAAATATATGATATGTGATGATTTTAATATTATTTATATGCAAGAACTAGGAAGAATATGAAAAGGATAAAAGAGACCTTTTACCCCTAGTGTATCAAGCTATATATGGGAAGAATATGCCTCGATTATCAAACAAAATGAAGAAGACCATATAGAATATAGATGACTAATAGATATACCTTGATCATATAGTAATCAAAATTGAGGGTAATATTATAGCTTAAATTTTCACCCTTGAGAGGGTGATTCAATCCCTCTCTACTTGATCTATGCAATGGGATTGGTCTTAGGTTCTAGGTGACCTTTAGGTGACCAAACCTCTAGATTATAGGTATATATGACTTTGATGTATCAATTAATCTCCAATAATAACTTACAAAGGAAAGGAGGAAGGAATAACATGAAATAAATCTAACTAAAGAGGGTGGTACTCCAAATCAATTGATCACTACTAGCCAACTACATGTGTACATGTAGACCATGGGAATAACCTTAAAATTCAATTCTCCTGATTTGAATCTCTCACATCAACATTTTAATTTCAAGTTTGTGATGGCTTATTAGGCTATGAGGGTTAAAAAAGAGGTATTGGATGACACTAATGAATAGATAAAATCACTTAACTCTTTCACCACACTTACACACTTCACATGACATACAAAATAAGCTTTCAAACTAAATATAGGTGTTAGAATAAGAAAATAGGGAAATGAATACTAAGAAAATCACTTGACAAGATCAACCATCCATGGACACACACTAAGTAAATTCCAAGGAGAAGGTAAAACCAATAGTGTTTCATTGACCAAAGGCATACAAATGAGTAGCTATTATCTATACCCAAGCGGAGGATCCTTAAAAAATTCTCATGAAAGACCTATCTCAATATTAACAATCTTGTTAAATCCTATTAAAAGCCTCATACACTTTCTAATACTCCATTTCACACCTAAATCCCATATTTATGCTGAATTCCTTGTAGCCCTCAAAACACACAAAGATCCTTGTATAGAAAAATATAAAAATGATGATGAAAAAATAGGCATAGTTTTGAGTAACCATTATGATCTTACAACTCTATACAAAATTTATTTCCTATAAATTCTATTCAAGTACACTTACTCTAATTGTTTCCCTCTCTAATTTTCCCTTTATTGGGGCTCTAGGCCTAGAAAATTGATATTTGGATCTAATAAATTCTCACACATGTGAAACTTCATATAATTTTTTGATTAACTTTAGGTACATCTTAATAATGCTCCATGCCAAATTTGAGGAATTGGAACTTTATACAGATGGGTAAACCAAGAAATGGTCAAAACCCTAGCTTAGGTACATGTTCAAACTTGAGATGTAATTAGAATGATTTATCAATAAATTATAGGTTCCAATTCTTGAAAATGGTTTTTTAGTGTCTTATTAATGATAGGAAAATTCAATACCTTGATAAGAAGCTCTCCAAGAGTACTCAATAGGTCTGTAATTAAGCTTCTAGAGGGACATAGTGGCGCAATCACCTTTTTGGCCCAACTTGGGGACTTTAACATCTCATATACCTTATTATGATACCTAAAAAATTATGTAAAGGAATATATAAACTATACCCAAAATTAAAAAGCCTTTGCACCTGATATGAAGGCCTATCCTTATGATGTATACTCATAAATTGACTTATAATCATGCTTTTACACCAATTTTATATATTTTTCCCTTGTCACATGCCAACCAATGGCTTAGTCAAGTGTACACGACGTCTATGAAGGTCATCCTAGTCATTCAATAGTTAAACCAATCCATCTGAATCCATTTGAGAAGAAAACCCAATCATCATGTCATATTGAGTCTCTTAGTGCCTTGCAAGTACTTTGTAGTCTTAGCATTGGTTCATAAAGATGAGGCCATTGAACTATAAACAAATGCATAAAATGTTGAGATTATAAGCCTTACCAACTACCCTAATATATTTTTTCACCATGTAAATTGTGAATTGAGATCTGAGAAAATTTTGGGAGTCTATCAGGACCACTTAGGTAGTATGTGAGTGCCTTACACTGTTACCATTTGTTCATAGCCTAAAATTATTCAATTTAATAACTATTACCAGATGAAGGGAGTAGGAAGACCTCAAAAACATATCCAAATTCTAACCGGTCTCATGGACTTGCTCAAGAGAGGTCACATGTGAAGAAGAGAGCCTTATTGGGAAATACAGGTTGGTTAATGAACTTGAGAGAGGTCAATTTAGAAAAATAGGGAATGAGATGTTTGATATTGGTTTTAAATACCTATTTTAGGTATATAGTAGTCTATTAGTTTTTTTTTAATGACTTTCAATGGGTATCCCCCTTTTATAATCTATGCAACCTACTACTTCATGTCTTGAGGGTCTATGTGCCAATTAACCAATTTAACGCTAGAGGCCTACTCTTTGATGTGTGACTCAATTATAGGTCTTCTGTCACTTTAATAACCTTAAAAAAGATAAATCACTTATTCATAAGATTTATAACTCCAATTTCTATACAAGGTTGCATATGGACTTTAACATTTGAGTACAAGTCTAAACAATTCCCACTAGGCCTATAGGTGCATCAGAGGTCTAGACTACATTTTTGGAATGGAAACCTCTTTAATAGAGACCCTATCACTTTTTATGTTCTTTAAAACTATTTAAAGTGTAATAAAACTCCTTTTATCTATCAGAGTTGTTTTTAGGGTCTAAATAATGTGAATGCAATGGTCAAGTGATCACACGAGATGAAGTTGGTGCACACCACAAAGAAGCTAAAGAAATTTAAAACTATACAAGGAGATAAATTACATGAGAAAAATAGGAGAATACCCAATATTTGATTAACTTAAGAAGGCCAAAGTGAATAATACATATAGGAGAGCATGTAAGTAACTCCTCCACAAAAGGTGGTCAAAGCACCCCAAGAATAGACTATAACTCCTCCATGAAAGGTGGTGACAAGGTGCTAAGAATAGAGAAGTAACACCCATACCTAGAATAGCTAGTCAAAGGAGTTACTTATGACATTCTAATGACATCTATGACACATCTATGACACACATCTCCACATAAGCTAGCCTATCCCACAAATGTAGGAAAACTCCATGTATGCACAAATATATAATATTCCCTAGAAAATTAATAAGGAAAAATAAAAACCTACAATAACACCCCCCCATAAGCATAGCTTAGGTGGGTAGTGTGGAAATATAAAATGGGTCCCAACAACTAGGCCTAATGAGGTACCCATGTACAAATGCAATCTCCCATAAGATAGAGAAAAGGAGAAAACCCATAGGAAAAAACTCCCCCCCCATAAGAGAGAAATAAAAGAAATGAAGAGGCTAGTGGCCCCCCACAAAGATGATGTTGTTGTAGATGTGGACCACACCCCAAGAAGAGCTCGTAGATTAATGAACTTGCTCTCAGTGAAAGGTTTGGTGAAGATGTCTACAACCTGCTTTGAAGACTGGCAAAATATCAAGTCAATGACCTGACTATGAATAAGCTCTCGAATGAAATTCATGTGAATTTCTATGTGCTTGGTCCGCTGGTGCTGAACTAGATTCTTGCAAATCTAAATGGTACTCTAGTTGTCATAATAAATGATGGTGGGCTACCTAATAGAAACACCAAACTCAAAAAGTATCCCCTAAACCCAAATAGCCTCAGTAGCTTCATTAACAGCTCCCTTGTACTCTGCCTCTGTGGATGATATAGCAATAACATTTTGCTTCTTACTAGACCAACTGATAGGACTAGAACCTAGAGAGAAACTATAACCAAAAGTGGACTCGTGAGTCTATGAATCACCAACCTAGTTTGAATTTGTATACCCAATCAAGTCAGCTCTAATACCATATCAGATTTGTTGCCAGGGTCTGAATAACATGAATGCAATGGTCAAGTGATCACACGAGACAAAGCTAGTGCAAACCATAAATAAGCTAAAGCAATTTGAAATTATACAAGGAGATAAATTACACAAGACAAATAAGAGAAAACCCAATATTTGATTAACTTAAGATGGCCAAAGTGAAGAATACATATAGGATAGAATGTAAGTAACTCCTCCACAAAAGGTGGTCAAAGCACCCCAAGAATAGACTATAACTCCTCCATGAAAGGTGGTGACAAGGTGCTAAGAATAGAGAAGTAACTCCCATACTCGGAATAGCTAGTCAAAGGAGTTACTTATGACATTCTTATGACACCTATGACACATCTATGACACACATCTCCACATAAGCTTGCCTATCCCATGAATGGAGGAAAACTCCATGTATGCACAAATATATAATATTCCCTATTTAAATAATAGGTAAAAATAAAAACCTACACTAACATTATCATATATATCCTTTTAAAACCCTCTAACACTACCCTATTAGTCCTTTCTTTACTCAACCCTAGGAGAGACCTATAGATGATTATTACGCTTAAAACAAGGTTTGAGAATGCTATGATTTTAATTATTGAGTGGTAATTTTTTTTGAATTTATTATATATTCTATAGTACTCTCTGTCCATGCATTCACATTCTCATTTCTAATTCATAACTTCAATGCATTTCATGTGAAAAAGAGACCTACATGTCTACAAACCTATAGGCCTACTTTTTTTCATTTAGTCACCTTTATCATGCATCTTGGACCATGTTATCAATGGGTACACACATAAATTATATATTGATCTATCTCATGAGTTTTTAACCTTTAAACAAAAATTAAAATACAATATTTATCACCTATGTTTAGGCTAGTGTATACACAGTTTGTGGCCTAAAAAGGTAGGAGCCTTACCTTGGTAAGTTGGTGATGAAGTTACTCAAATTGTTTGAGTTGATTAATTATCCTATTTATACCATTATAACCTATATAAAATAATTCCATGGTCATTATTTTAACACATGCCCTTGAGATCATGTAAAATGAATTCTGCCCAACTCATTTGGTTTTCATTTTAATGCACATAGCCACTAACACATTTCTTGAAGTAGATCTAATGGTTAGTTAACCAGGATAGAATTGTGATAGAATTTAACACAATGTGTATTATTTTATTCAAACTATCAACTTAAAATAAGACACTTAAAAACTCCAAAACACTACCTACAACCTCATTGAGGCCTGCATCTAACATAATTGAAGGTTGCTCACTCTTCATTATTCCATGTGCCAAAAAAATATGGAAGATGATAATATGGTATTTCAAAAAGGATTAAAATACATTAAAAACCTTCCTTTATCACCAATGAGTTCATAGTTTCACTAAAAATTCCCAAAATTAAGCATGTAGGGTTTAAGACCACCCTACCTTCTTAACAATTATTCATAAATGAGATGATACCAATATGATAAATATACACATGCATTTTAATGCAATTATTAACCACTCCTTTGGTAAAAATCACAACCCCCACCTCTCTCTCATCTATACAAACCAAGCATCTAAAGTTGGCCTTTATAAGATTGCTAAGGAGACAATGGAGGAAAGGCAGTATTTTATGCATTATTTAGACCTGTACTTATATTAAAAACATATAATTTACTTGGGTAAGATGAATATAAACCTCATAAACAATTTTCACCAGCAAACAAGCCTTCTTAATCCATACAAGTGAATGAATATCCTCTTTTTAATCATTGAAAGTCAATTGTAACTATTTTTCTTCATTTAAAACTAACTTTTCATGAAATGTATGCCAACCTCACATTATAATATTATTCATAAGCTATTTTAAAGTACCTATCTTATTTTTTTTCACCATTTTGGGTTCTTAAAGTGGGTTTTGACAATTTTACACATGTTATTAACTTATAGAAGAGTTTGAGAATGACTTATTGACCTTGGATACAACATAAAGCCTATTTGGGCACTTGTACAGACCAAATGGAGTATGAAATGACAACGACACATGAAATATGACTTAAAAATATACCCTAAACCCTTATCATCACTTGAACCATCTTGAAAATTGACATGAAATGACTTAGACAAGTGTAGGATCAAAATGAACATTACCTTAAACTTATCAAATTTACCTTAAACTATGTTAATATGCATTACAAAAGGAATTTTTTTTACCCTATTCTATCGTATCAAAAAAAATTCTAACATATTTGGTGACCTCTTAGGGATACATGTTTTTTATGCTCATTAAACCAATATCTTTATCCTTCCATTGGACAATGGAGTAATAGCACATTACTACAAACCTTATATGGAACCTTGACCAAGACAAGACAATTGAAATGACCTCAAAACACACACAAAATTAGAAAAACACACAAAGCAAAGGAATCTAGACTATAAAAGACACACACTTATGCTACAAGTAGTTAAGTAAAATAAAACATAAATAAACTACTAAAAATAATTAATTATTGACCAATTTTGGTTTACATACCAAAAATGTGCCTAGCCTAAATATTTAGTACAAGCAGTAGGATATTGAGATTAGAATGGTCCAATGATTTAGTGTGAGCATATTTTTGGATGGAATGAGTGGACCTAATGAGATCATGTAGAATGTAAAGCTTTTACAACACTTGAAGCCCACTTAAAGTGTAATTTGTCATATTCTAAGGAACAAGTATATAGGTCATAGAGGCCCTATAGGAGGTCACAATTACTTGAAATGAGTATGGAAAATTAAAAGATACATCTATTTCTCCATTATTTATTCATCTTAACATTTGGATCTAGTAGAAGAAATTCTAAATAGGTAATTTATAGAGGCCATATATCGCATGTATGGCAGTCTTAGGAAAAAGTGATCACATGGGTTTGTTTAGCTTGGTCCTTAGTTGCTACACACTATGTTTCAGATCATCTACCAAAACATGGTAAAATTTTTTCATTTTCAAAGTTGGCTCCTCAATTATATTTTTCTATGTTTACCAAACCTAACTAAATGAACTAGATAGTCATCAGGATGTCATGCAGGAATAAATAAATCAATCAACTTGAGCATTGTATATCTTCACTCAAAAGGGTCTCAAAACCAGTGGATCAAATGGGTTCATCCCTTTCAATCTTAAGAACATCTCTTGAAAATTTAGTGCCTCCATGAATTTTGTACTTAAAGTTATAGGCCTTCAAAATTGGACCTACAACATAAAATGTTCACACTAACATCAAAATGAAGCTCAGGAAAAAAACTATTTGTGCTTAAAATTGATGTTGTGTGAGATGTCAAATAAATCCACATGGATGACAAATTATGTTATAATGAAAATAAATTTTAATCAAGGCAAGCAACCATTTGGGTATAAAAGGTCCTTAAAAGGTTTGAAGTTGGTTAAGATCTAATGGTCTGTAGGAGCCCTCATACTGATACATAAGATCTAATGATCTAGATTGGAGTCAACCAAATCAAAAGGTTCCTAGATTAAAGCCTTTAAGGATCTACTAGTTGGACATAATCCAATAGTATAGGATAATCAAGACATGATCTGATGGAGTGAAATAACTAACAAAAGGATGGATCCAAGCTAAATTAAGGGCTTGCATTCAATCGTACTAATGATCTGATAGAATATAAGAACTAACAATAAAGTGGGATTAGGGAGATCTATGGTGTGCATAAACTCATGCATTTCTATTGAATGACATGTGTGAGTTAAAAGAGTCAATGAATATAAAGAGATAATGATTCAAGGACAAGTGGCATAACCATGTTTAGTTAGTAGATTTCAATGGCTCATGGGCATCTATGCACAAAAAAATTAGTAGAATGAGGTAGATTCAATAAGTTAGAATATCTATAGAGCCAATGAACATAAAGATAATTGAGCATGATGTAGATAGTCTTACTTAGAAATTGACAACTAATAGGTGAGAGTGATCATACAATATTTTTGATGAAAGTTGAAGATGTTTAAATGGACCTAGGCAAAGAAAATGTCAAAGAACCAATCTTGGAGATGAACCAGAGTTGAACCAAGGACATAGGTTATAGACCAAGAATTACCATTAATACTCTATATAATAGATCAGTTGGGTCTAATACAAAATTCAAGGATGGGATAATGACTATGAATCAATGTTGAGAAGTTTACTAACTTTTATAGATTTTATGACTATGTGAAAACCAATGGTCTAGGATTGGTTTTGACCTAAAGTAGACCTATGTCTCGACTATCATCATTGATAATTTTTTATAATTAAAGTATAATTGGACACCTAATGAAAATGTGGAACTTTTAATCTAGTTCTAGAACATGATCCTCATAAATAGATTAGGTGGAAGTAGTATAGAGTCTTAAGATAATGATCAGGTGGATGAATAAGGATAGTGAACATTTAATTATTTTATAAGGCCTTTTAAATTTTGCCTTCTTGATAAGATCCTAACTCACATCCTCAAATTAGTGATAATACATCATAAT
Source organism: Torreya grandis (assembly GCA_037957365.1). Lineage (NCBI taxonomy): Eukaryota > Viridiplantae > Streptophyta > Pinopsida > Cupressales > Taxaceae > Torreya > Torreya grandis. The sequence goes on along the minus strand of JARHVA010010315.1, from coordinate 9,815 downwards.
CATTTGGTCCTTTTCAATTCATAGTTCTCTCTCGAACCTTTTTATATAAATGCAAGTTTCTAAGCCTTAAAATGGATATTTCCATCCATCTTTTTGGTATGACCAGAATCTACCAAAATTTATACTACAACACCTTTTGATGTAATAAAGATTGAATTCCATCATTTTCTAAGCTAGATTGAAGTGTGTTCTATGAATTCATACACTATTATTAAGTGAATATATGTTCCTCACTTATATCTAATTTTTTTCACCTTCAAGAAGGGCTTAATAGTCTCACAGGTCATTATAAGTGCAATCTATAGTTTATTGTCTGGTTTGAAAGTGGATATTTTCCCTCTCTTACTAATTTAGTAACTAATCAATTCCTTATTCTAAAATATTTATATGATATTTATGTTCTTTTGTGTGAGTTAGAGTGATCAAATAATTGGTGCATTGCCACTTTTTTTACATGTTTTTATAAGTTTTGTCAATTCTCTCTCCCTTTTCCAAGAAGGTGTTAGTTTAGGTTTAGTGTAGGTGATATAATCTAGAAGGACTGAGAAAAGTACTTGAACAATCCCCTTCTTGACTAGGGTGCAAATTTAGAACCCTAATAGTTTTGGCATGCCTGATGTGACCTCAAGTTTATTTGGTATAATTGAAGTTTGAAGATTGATAAGAAAGATTCATAGCAGTAGTATAGATCTACCATCATCATAAGATGAATATCTTTCAAGTTGTAGATATCATAACATATTTCAAGAAATGCTTTCATGCTAAAGGTTACAACAAGAGCATCAAGTAAAGGTACTTATTTTGAACATATTGAATTACCTCCTACCTCTTATAAAAGATCAAGATTAAATAGCATAAGACCTTATCCTACAAAATAGTATTTATCTTCTAGTTAGTCTATTATTTTAGTCCAATCTATTTTACCCATAAGACAAATCCCTTTTGCCCAAATGGTTATCATGAATCAAGTAGTTGTCCCATTTAATAGGGGTAATCCCCTAAATTTGGCCTAGTATGATGGCATTCTTGTGTCCACTCTAAAATGTATCCCTTTCTTCTTTAGAGAATGGGATACAACTACTATTAGTGATCATATCCAAGATATTACCAATCTATGTTCTATTCATAATATTACTCAAGATAGTGTGTCTATTAGATTATTTGTTTCCTCTTTCAAGGGAAAATAATTGCAATGGTATAGGAATATTCCTTTGGCCTCCATTTATTTTTGGGATGAGTTAGATGTAGCTTTAGTTAAACAATTTGAATAAAAGTGTGATCATCTATCTTTGGTTGAATAATTGACTACCATCAAAAGGTACCCCCATGAATTCATGTCAGACTTTAACCTAAAATTCCAAAACACATGGATTAGGATTTTTTCCATGGATTAGGATCCCTAAATTAGTTATAAAATCACCAAAGTATGATTTTTTGTTCTTCCTTAAGGCCCTTAATCATGATATAAGTGTCATGATATAGTCCATGGGTGGTAATAAGCCGTCAAATGCCTATGTGATTACTATCAGAGTAGAGAATAAATTGATTCAAGCTCATAAAATTGCTCTAAGGTCTCTAATGCTCTTTTTTATGGAATTACAACCTAATACTCCCCCTCAAGTTCTCAAAATTCCATCTATATCCCTTATTCCATCTCCAAAATTCCAAGTTATATCCCCTCCTAATCAATCTAGTGAGATTGGTGATTTGAAAAGCATGTTACAAGCTTTTAGAAATGAAATTATTTCACTCAAGAGATAACAATACCAAATTATACCTTATCAAAAACAAAACTAGAGTACCTATTAGTCTTCCAATAACCAAAGACCACCTTATACAGGTTTCAAGGATAATAATCAATCTTATCAAAATCAAGGAGATATAACCCAAACTATGCCATATAAAACCCTTGATCCCAATGTGTCTTTCAACTCAAAAGCTATTGTTCCCCAGAATAACTTAATGCAAGATCTAGGTTGGTAACCTTCCAATCCCAATGACATTTAGAATTAATCTTTGGTATCATAAGAGATTACTATGCCACATATGACATAAGAAGAGTTCCCTCTTTAAGATGGTTAATATCAAGACATGAATATGAAAATTAAAGGATAATCTCAACAATTTATAGGGTAGCTTGATGCTATCAATGTTAGTTGGCATTTGGATGATCACATTGCATTTAACCAAGATGGTCTAACTAACAACATAAATGGTCAATTGACAACTTTGACTAGAACCAAAAGAAGAGTAGTTGAATAAGCTTAGGATATGATAAATACTTATAGTGCTCCTTATTTTGTGTCAAATAATTTAAAAAATAAATTTTTTCTTATAATATAGAAGATTTAGAACACAGAGACAAGGAAAGTTCCCCAAATGCTCCTAACTAGAGAATAGTTAGTGGCTCAAAAGTTACAACGAAAGGCTAGTGGGACATATTTTAACACTATTTATCAAATGTAGAAATAAAATTTTAGTATTATCATTTGGTATTCCCTTACCATCCCAGTGTAAAAGGGCATGTAGATTTAAGAACTTTTGGATCTCAAGGTGTCTAAAGAACCAACAGAGAAACAAGAAGCTGTCTTGGCCAATTCAGACCAAAAAATCAAGTAAGCTAATCAGTAGATACATAAAATGACAAAGGTAGATAAATAAAATGTCAAGTAAATAAATACCCATCCCTTTTATCTCTCTTTGATATTAGGTGACTATTTAGTCCATAATTATATGGTAGATAGTGGAGCTACTAGAATTGTCATGCCCAAACAAATTACAGACAAGCTTGGTATTGTCTAGGAGCCAAATAACAAAGGAGTATTACAATTATATGGATTAAAAAAAATATATTAGGCATGATAAAATACCTAAATCTGGAATTACATGATTGCCCCAATGTTATTATTCATCAAGATGTAGTTGTAGTAGACCTCCCTCCCTATTTTACCATGTGTCTGTCAAGAGATTTTAATTCAAAACTTAGAGGATATTTATAAATTAATTGGTACCATATAAAATTAATAATTAGGTATGTAACTAATGTGATAATAAATTTTTAAGCTATTTCAATATTTCATTTGGATCCATTTATGCCAAGCACATTGAACACTAATTGTGTTATCTTAGACAAGGTGTTAGAAAACAATGAGGTTGAATCTAAATCACCTCTAGATGGAGTCCTAGATATTATAATTGATGAATGGGCATATGATTTACATTATTATGATCCGTAAATTTTAATTTAATAAAAATTACTTGGTGTCTATTTTCTTCATGAAAATGATGCACCAATTCTAACATTGATGAAATATGAGCAACCTAGTGATGGACTGTGGTAGCTATATTTTGATGGATCTAGGAACAAACATGGCACTAGAGATAGAATGATGTTAATTTATCTATATAATCAAATTTATTTCTCTTATCTCAAGTTCCATATTGGTTTTTCCAATAATGACACTGAATATGAAGCACTAGTGCATGGTTTGCAATGGGCAATAAAGATGAACTTTAATTACTTATAAGTCATTAGAGATAGTGAACTAGTAGTTCACTAAATAAGGGGACTTAATATATGAAATAAACCACTAATTAGGTATTATAATCATATATTATGAGATATATTTGAATACTTTCAAGCCTTCAATTTTTAGGAGATATCAAAAAATTAGAACAAGCATGTAGATAAGCTGGCTGTTATTGGATCACAATTCAATATCCCAAATAATATAAAAGGGATAAATTCCAATTGAAAATAAAGGTATTTTTGAGACCTTATATCATATAAAAACATGAAAATTTTAAATTATTTAAATATGATAACCAAATTATCATATTTTTACAAGAGGAAGCTAAATTCTCCTTAAAGAACCAAGACAAGCATTTATAGTAGTATGATGATTGGATTGTAAAATTAAAGACAAAAAATTTTACTAAAGGATTGGTCACCCTAGAAAATATTTATATAAAATATGATGAATTAATTAAAAAAAATTTACTTTATCAACCAAGGAAGAACACTACACAAATGTAGAGATTGCAACTAGCAAAAATTCAAAGTTAGGTAAAGTTTCCACATCTTTAGAAAAAGAAAATTTTATTAAGTTAGGTTAAAATTTTGTAGATGTATTTTCATGGTATTATAGTGTCCTTAAATTTTTTTATCCAAGTCTATCTCAACATAACATTGAGTTAGAATATGAGACTAGGCCAATCAGACAAACACAAAGGCCAATCAATCCAAAGCTTGAACGTCTAATGAGAGTTGAACTCTATAATCTCATTGAGTTAGCCATAATATTCCAATTAAGAAATAAAATTGGGTAGAAAACCTTGTTATATTATATAAAAATAATGGTTAAATAAGGCTATGTGTTGACTTCCATGAATTTAACAAGGCCTCTCTCAAATATCACTTTCCATTGCCATTAATGGAATAGATTTTACAATTAGTTACAAGTTCGAAAAGGTTTTATTTATTATATTTTTATAGTGGATATAACCAAATTTTGGTCAAAGAAGAAGACCATTACAAAAAAACCTTCACCACAAATTATGGGACATTTATGCATAGAAAGATGCCTTTTAGTTTATCTAATGTTGGAGCCACTTTTTAGAAGGTTATGGACATGGCATTTTAGGGTCTCCTCAACAAGTTTATTCATATTTATCTAGATGACATAAAAGTATTATCTAATACAACAAATGAGAATATCATTCATCTTAGATAGGTTTTTGAAAGGTGTAGAGAATTTGGACTGTCTTTGATCACAAAAAAATGTGTTTTTTCTATTTATGAAGGTAGGCTTCTTGGACATGTAATTTAAAATAAATTTACAAGCATAAAACCTAATAGGATAGAATGAATTATTGCACTATCATTTCCTAAGCATAATAAATGCTTGTAATTTTTTTAGGAAATATTAACTTCATAAGGAGATATATTTTAAATTTTGATACTTTAGCTAGGCTACATACAACCATGTTGAAGAAAGGTCAGAGTTTCAGTTGGTCTAAATAAGGAGTGAAAAGTTTTGAAGAAATCAAGAAAGATATAGCTATTTCTTCTACACTCTTGAACCCTAATTTTACAAAAGATTTATTATTATAAAGCTCTGCTAACATTAACACAATATCAGGTATTCTCATGTAGTATAATAAAGAGACTTTAGATTAGCTAATAACCTTTTTTAGTCAAGGCTTAGAATAATATGAAACAAGGTATTCTTTTATTGAAAAGCATGTTCTTTTAGTTATAAGGTCTCTTAAAAAGTTTAGGTACTTATTGTCTAATAATAAAATACATTTAATGATTACACATCCAAGTGTCAAAGACTTTCTTTTGAATAAAGATATAAGTGATGAAAGAGCTAGTTAGATAACCAAGGTCATGGAATATGACATCGAGACCAAAGTCACAAAGTTCGTTAGAGTCAAAGGACTCTATGAACATCTAGCCCAAGACTTTTAGGAGTCTAATGAATAGGTTATGGTGTCAAATGATCAATAAATTTAAAATAATCAGGTCTCAACTTCTAGGTGGTTCCAAGATATGGTAAGATATCTATGAGATGGTATTTATCATTCTAATCTCACTCCTTTAAAAAGGATATATTTTAGATTAAAATCAATTCCTTTTCTCCTTGTTGATAATGTATTATTTAAAAAGGATATCAATGGTATACTACTAAGAAGCATATAATGAGGTCAAACATAGAAGTTACTTGAGTAATTCCATGATGGACATGGTGGATGACATTACTCAGTTAGGATTACATCTCACAGGATCATGAGAGGTGTGTATTATTAGCTAAGTTTATTTGGTGATTTCCATGCATGGATTAGGAAATACAAATAGTGTGCCATATTTAATGGAAAAGTGAGACTTGTAACCTTACCTCTCCAACCAGTTTTAGTTAATCAACCCTTTGTCCACTGGGGATTAGACTTTATTGGTGTTATCAATCCCCCATCAATATTGACACAGAAGTGGATCTTGACTACCATAGATTATTTTACTAGATGGATAAAGGTAGTAGCATTAAAAGAAGCCAATGAAACTAGTGTTTTAGATTTCTATGAAGGTTTACTTACTAGATTTGGGGTCCTTTCAACAATAATTTATGATAATGTTATGGATTTTATAGTATCTAAGATCAACTAGTGGGAAGTTCAGCATAGTATTTTTCTCAATACCTCATCAAACTATTATCCAGAAGGCAATGGCCTTAATGTGTCTACCATCAAGAATTTGTTGAAGATCATCAGGAGGAATGTATAAGATACTCAGATATCATGGCATCTCAAATTGAATTCAGTTCTATGTAATGACAGGATTATCTATAAAATATCAATTATCAATTCTCTATACAAAGTAGTATATAATAAGGAAGCAAGAATTCATATTTCTCTTGAATTCCTTAATTTAGAATTAATGCATAAACTTGAGATTTTAGAGATTGATCCAATGGAAATAAGATATGTTGAGCTCATGGAGCTAAAGGAGACAAGGCATCATGCCATGTTATCTATAGAGGCCCATCAAGCAATGACAAAGAGATAATTTGACAAAGGAACTTCTTCAAGAAGCTTCCAAGAAGGAGATTTGGTCCTCAAGTGGGATGAGGATAGAGATAAACAATGAAAACATATAGAATTTGATTATCTCTAGAGTGGACCATTTATAGTTTCCAATTGAAAATCCCATAATGTTTTCTAACTCAAAAGGATGAGTGGTGATGAAATTCCTATCCAAGTCAATGGGATACATCTCAAACATTACTATTAAGGAAAGCTAAGTCCCTTATGCATAGTTTTTCTTATTTTTTTCCAAGTGTTTTTTTAACACATTAGTTAGTTTCATTTCTATTTTTCTATAAATAAGTTCTTCTTTCTTAAAAAATCATTCAATAGTTTAGTTTCCTTTATTTTTTAGGTTAGTTTCCCTTTTAGTTTATTTGCTTTCCCTATTATTGGGATTTTTTTGTATTTTCAAGTCAAGAGGTTGTCTTATAGTCATTTAATGGTCCATGTATTATCTATGATGATCCAATATTTATGTATATGGTCTAAGTTATCAATCATAGTAGGCATGCTAGCCAACTAAGTTGCCAAAGATGTTGACCAATTTTGGTCTACATACCAAAAATGTGCCTAGCACAAAAATTCAGTAGAAGGAGAAAAATCTTGAGATTATAATGGTCTAATGATTTAGTGTGAGAATATTTCTAGATGGAATAAGTGGACCCAATGATATCGTGTAGAATACAAAACTTTTGGAACACTTTAACTCCACTTAAAGTGTAATTTGTCATCTTCCAAGGAACAAGTCTATAGGTCATGAAGGCCCTAAAAGAGGTCAAAACTACTTAAAATGAGTATGGGAAAGAAAAGGATCCACTTGGTTCTCCATTATGTTTTCATATTGACATTTTGATATAGTAGTATAAAGTCTAAATAGGAAATTTATATAGGTTATATCTCACACATGTAACATTCTCAGGAAAAAGTGATCACATGGGTTTGTCCAGCTTGGTCCCTAGTTAATATGCACTAAGTTTTAGATCATTCACAAATGCATGGTAGAACATGTGAATGTTTAAATTTGGATCCTCATTCAATTTTTTCTAAGTTTCCCACACTTATCCAAATGAACTAGACCATCGTCAGGATGCCATGTAAGAATGAATATATCAGTCAACTTGAGCATTTTAGATCTTCACTTAAAAGAATCTCGAGACCATTGGATCAAATGGGTTCATCCCTTTTAGTCTTAAGAATATCTCTTGAAAATTTGGTGCCTCCATGACGTTTTTTCTTCAAGTTATAATCCTTAAAAGTTAGACTTACAACATAATATGTTTGCACTAACATCAAATTGAAGCTCGAGAAAAAATCTATCTATGCTTAAAATTGATGGTTTGTGGGATGTCAAATATGTCTATATGGATGTCAAATGATGTTAGTATGAATGTCAATTTTAATCAAGGCAAGTAACCATTTGGGTTCAAAAAGTCCTTAAAAGATTTGAAGTTGGTCGAGATCTAACAATCCATGGGAGCCCTCATACTGACATATAAGATCTAATAATTTGCACTGGAGTCAACAAAGTCAAAATTCCCTAGGTTAAAGCTTTTAAAGATATATAAGTTAGAGATAATGTAATTTTATGGTATAATCAAGCCTTGATCTGATAGAGTGAAAAAACTAATAAAAGGATGTGTCCAACTTAAATCAATGGCTCATTTTCAATTGTACCAATGATCCAATGGAGCAAAAGAACTGATAGGAAAGTGGGACCAGGGAAATATATGGTGCATGTGAACTTGTACATCTTGGTCAGATGGAATGCTTGAGTTAAATTAGTCAATGAATATAAAGAGCTCATGAGTCAAGGACAAGTGGCACACATGTATTCAGTTGGTATAAAATCAATAGATTGAAAACATTCATGCATAGACATATCAACAAAGTGAGGTAGAGTCAATAAGTTAGCATATATATGGAAACAATAAACATAAAGATAGTTGAGCATGATGTAGATAATTTGAGTTGACAATTGACATCTAATAAGTGAGAGTGATCTCAAGACATTTATGATGAATTTTAAAGAAGTTTAAATGGACCTCAGCGAAGCAAATGTCAAAGAGATAAGTTTGGAGGTGAACTAGAGTTAAATCAGGGCCATAATTTAGAGACCAATAATTATCATTAATTCTCCATTTAATATATCCTTTGGGTCTAATATAAAAGTCAAGGATGGACCAATGACTCTGAAGCAAAGTTAGGTAGTTTACTGAATTTCATAGATATTAAGACTATGAAAACCAATGGTCTAAGATTGGTTTTAACCTATAGTGGACCTGTGTCTCATCTATAATCATTGATCATTTTTGATAATGCAATTATAGTTGGCTACCTAATGCAGATGTGAAACTTTTTAGCTAGTTTCAAGACATGATCCTTATAAATGGATCAAGTGGAATTAGCATGGAGTCCCAAGATAATGACTGAGTGGATGAATAAGAATAGCGAGCATTCAATTATTTTATAAGGCCTTTGAAATTGTTCCTTCGTAACAAGATATTAACTCAACCATATCTTCAAATTGGTGTTAATCCATCATAATTGGTTGGTCCCTTTCCACTACATAATTCTCTCTCTCTCTCTCTCTCTCATCACTCTCTCTCTCTCTCTCTCTCTCTCTCTCTCTCACACACACACACACACACACACACACACACACACACACACACACACACATCTTTTGGAATTGCATGCACGATATAAAACTTGTGTTTGTTTGCATTCATGCAAAAATTAGGAAAAATCAGAGCATGTGATAATAAGAACCCTAATTTTTAGGAAAGAACTTTGAGTTCTTGTAATATGTAACTTGATTTTTTTTCATTTAATACAATTTATAATTATCTCTCTCAATTTATACTTTGAGTTCTTGTAAGATGTAACTTGATTTTTTTTCATTTAATACAATTTATAATTCTCTCTCTCTCTCTCTCTATATATATATATATATATCTCACACACACACACACACATTTTTTTGAATTGCATGCATGATAGAAAACTTGTGTTTGTTTGCATTCATGCAAAAATTAGGAAAAATCAGAGCATGTGATAATAAGAACCCTGATTTTTAGAAAAGAACTTTGAGTTCTTGCAAGATGTAACTTGATTTTTTTTCATTTAATACAATTTATAATTATCTCTCTCAATTTATACTTTGAGTTCTTTCAAGATGTAACTTGATTTTTTTTTCATTTAATGCAATTTATAATTATCTCTCTCTCTCT